>VWZF01004926.1:57466-72389 GCA_013396755.1 Sclerurus mexicanus | reverse complement strand
GCCGGCGCGGAGCAGCTCCTCGCGGGCCGGGGCCAGGCTGTAGGGCAGGGCCCAGCGCTGCCCGCCGCGCTCCGCCCGCGCCCGCGGCTCCGCCAGCGCCTCGCTGCCGCACACGTTGATGTAGCAGCGCCGGGAGCCGTCCTGGCTGGTGCGCAGCACGAAGCCCGGCGAAGGGTGCACGAAGCGCACCTCCACGCCGCGCTCCCGCTCCAGCGCGGCCACCTCCTCCTCGTACAGCCGGCGCTGCTCCGGGTCCGTCAGCTCCGCCGCGTACTCGGCGAACAGCTTGCGGAACTGCTGGTCGCGGAAGGCGAGGCGGAGGCGCTCCGCTTCCTCGGCCGTCAGGTCCAGGTCGTGCAGCCGCCCCGCGCCCGCCATGGCCCCGGCACGGCCCCGCGGGCAAGATGGCGGCCGTTGCTGTGGGGACGGTAAACAAGATGGCGGGCGTTGCTATGGGCACGGCAAGCACGGCGGGAGTTGCCATGGAGACGGCAAACAACATGGCGGGCCGCCCTCAGCGCTGGGGCCTCTTCATCCCCGAGGCCTCTCCCACCTCCGAGCCTTTCCCCTCCTCAGTGGCTCCCTCATGGCTCTCGGTCCTCATCCCGTCTTTAACCGGAGGGGTTTTCCACCATCATCTCCCCCTCCCAGTAGCTCCTGCTGATAGCCAGCTATCAGTTCATTCTGAAGTCCTCCCCTCTTTAACTTCCTTTTTTCTTTAAGCACAGATCTTTCCTGTTTGCTGCACACACAGCTGGTTCCTCCAGTTGCCTTTTTTTTTGTGCTTTGCCAATTCTTCATTCTGACCCTGTTCTTTAAAGAGACACTGATGTTTTTTCTGTAAAAGTTTATTTGTATATAGAACTTGACACGTATTATAAAAAGGCCATATTACAACATAAACCCAAGCCATCTCACAAACAAGAGCTGGAGTTGGCTGCACACAGGCTCATTCCTTCTTGCAGAAACTCAGAGCACCTGGAGCTTGCTGAAAATACCAAAGAAAAACAATATTTAGGGGTTTTTTTCCCTAAAGATAGTTCACAATACTATTCTATTTCTTGATCTGTGAAAGGCCTGATAATATCTAAAGACATGAAATGTCTCACAGTATGGTATATTTATATTCAAGTAAAGGTCACAGGAGTTGATCTGTTATCACTTCCCTTGGAAAGCCTCTGCAACAAGGCATGAAACCATCAGAAGAGATAAATTTATGCTTTTCCCACTGGCTTATACCGTCATTATTTCAAACAGGCAAATTTCCATTGCAGCTGGAAGCCCTTTTAATGCTTTTTAATACTTTTTGCTGTTGCAGCTGGTCTTTTTTTCAGTCAGTGGAAGAACTATAGTTGGAATGAATAAGTACAGATTTAAAAATCTGTGAAAGCAAAGCATGGGCTTGGAGATGATCAAAAAACGAACCAAGAACTGTTCCTAAATTTAATTTATGTTACAAGCAGCATGCCCAGAACCAAGCCTCAATCACGCAGTACAGTTATCTTTCCTTTTCCTTTTGCATTCTGCTACCCATCACTGATCCTTGACTGCAATTTCTGGATTTATTGCCTTAGTTCTGGGCATTCGGATTTCTCCCCCAGCCTGAGTATGAAGCACAAGTTAAACTGCTAGAACATCCATTCTCTTTATATTACCAATTCCCTCTATTCCTCCTGATAACAGGGAAGTCAGAACAGAATTAAAACAAATATATTCAGTAAAGACATTTACCTGTCCTCAACTGTCTTGTTGGAGGGGTAGAACACCTTGAAGGAAAACCCGCTCCTTGGGAACGAGCCCTGGGGAGAAGAGCACATAAAGCACATGTGTGTAAATGAAACAGTGCCCAGGCTCAGGTGTGGCTGCTCCCCCAGGAACACCCGGGGGCTCTTACGGGGTTGATGCAGAGGCAGTCGCTGCTGGTGACAGTGAAGGGGTCGTGCTTGTCTGCGGTGACCAGCAGGTCTGGCACGGGATAAACCCTCAGGGCGTAGTCGTATGCCCAGAACACGGGGCTGACGGCCAGCGGGAGCGGGCTCAGGTGGCCCTGCGACAGGATGGTCTTCACAAACTGCAAGGCAAGCACAAACGCCTGGTTGGAACCCTTTGCCACAGTGCTTGTTAATAAAGAAGCTTCGAACCTGGAAGTGGTTTTCCTTTTTTTTTTTTTTGTATCTCACTCTGATGATTAATTTCTGAGTAAAGCAGCAGCTCCCTTACAGCACTCAGCTACTCGCATTTTTGTGGGTTTTTTTAAACACAGAGTCCTTTCTAAAGCATATCAGCCAATATTTGAAGACATCAAAACTATTTCATCGTTCAGACTCTCCACGGAAATCTACTTACCTGTTGCTCCAACCCAAGAAGTACCAACAATGCCACAACTTTCATTTTTTAGGTTGTTTTTTTCCCCCCTCGTGGCTTTCCTCAGTATGAGTTAATGACAAAACCCACATTTTAACAGAATTTTCCCTGAATGGAAGAAATCATTTGATTCCCAAATGATTTTGATTCCTTTCTTAGTAACAAAATTTCCCTCTCTCATTTTTTTTAACACTGATGGTTGAACTAAAAACAAAAAATGGTGACAGGCCAAAACAATGCAGAGAAAAAGTGGAGTCTGCAGAAACAAAGGGTTGCAGTACATAATCCCATATTTCCTTTGTGATTCCTTCCTGGGAAAAAGCCCTGTGTGAGGACAGGGAAGTGCCAGGAATGCAAATGTGCAGAGCAAAGCCAAGGAATGTCACTGTCCACTGCGGGTTCACACAGACACTGAGCACTGTCCTGAGGGACTGAAGGAGGAAAGAGCTGAAACAGATTTCTGAGTCAAACTAACAAAGAAACCCTGTCAAATAAATAAAACCAGGCTCCATCCATCACTGCAATGAGCCTACCTGGATCATTCTCATCTAATTATATCAGTAAATCCCATCAGCTCCTGCTGTGGGTTCATTAACTGGAGCCATAATTCAATGTACAAAAAGCAGGATTAAGACTTCCAGTGGGAAGGCAAAACCAGCAGATGAACTTCTGGAGAAGTGACATGCTGCTTTACTGCAAATGGCACTGGATAACTGATCAAATCTTTTTAAAAAGGGTAATTTGTATTCAGCTTTGCCTTTGGGAATCACAGTTTCTTGGTAGGACATTCATGGCTGCTGCACAGAAAGTTGGCTGCTACGAAGTTCTGTGTTCAAGGGCACCTGCAGTGTGACTGAATGACTCAACACCACCTAAAACCACCATGGTTTGAGTCACTTGCAAAATGCAAATAAAGGTGAAAATACTAAATTTATAGGTTTTTCACAGTCCCTCTGGGTTCCTCTTGCAGCGTGTCACGAGAATGAGGATCAGAGCACCCAAAATCCAGAGCTGCTGATCAACAGAGAACTCCAAGATCTTGGCACAAGGTGCTGAACACGACTCACTCACATGGTTGGGAATGTCCATGTTGCTGTTGGGGAATCTGACACAGTTTCTGCACATTTTGTTGACCAAATCTTCACGAAAGATAATGATTTCTTGGGTGCAGTATTGAATCCTAAGTGGAAAAACAGTCATTAAATTAAATAACATGAACCTAAAAGCTAGGGACCTGCATTATAAAGTTGATCTCCCTCTAATACAGCCAAATAAAAAGCACATTGGAATTAAAATACTGTTTTCCCATCTTTCCTTCATTTCCTCCAGATTCAGAAAACACATGATGCTTTTGAGCAGGATTTTTGTACCCACTACCAAACTTCCAGCACTGCTGCCTTTCATCACTGATTCATTTGTGTCCTGATGTATTTAGAACTGGCTACAATTCGTGCATGTGAGGAATTCTATTAATTTGACAAACTTAAGACTAGTTTTTCCAAAATTCGTAGTTTTTGAAAATTATATTAATCAGTCATTTAGTTAAATAAATAAATACATAAATAAATAAAAAATAGCAGTTACACTGTTACCTGCAAGGATTTGTGGTGAAAACTGAAAATGGCACCAGCTGTCTGAACTCCTGAGTAATAGTTTCAGCCAGGGGAGGTCTAAAATAAATAGCAGCAGATGTATTAACAAAAACTCTTACCTTCTTTAACTATTTAACTCAAAATTCTCGAGAAAGTGAAGCCAACTGACCTTGGTAAAATGGAACCAGGCCCAGGGTCTTCAGGGCCAGGGACAAACACAAACCGACTGCTGTAAAAAGTTAAATGCATCACCTCAGAAAGTAGGTCTAATGTATTGGATTCAAAGATCAGGAGCCAGAAAAATACCCCATGGGGAGACCTGGCTCCCTCATTAGCAGTTTCCATGCCCCAGCTATTTTAGATAAAATCAAAGCCTCACACTGCTCCCAAAACAAACTTGCAGGCCTGGTACAAACCCAGCTTGTTATCTGATCACAGCTGGCTCACAATAAAGAGAAAACATGGGATCTCTCACTCTCTTAATTAAAGGTTTCACAAAATAAAACAGATTTCCCTTTGCTCTGTACCTTTTATGAATGTTGGGATATTCACATATAATGTCTGCAAGAGCCTTCAAAGAACCTGGAGTCAGGAAAAAACACAACACCTGGTTAGACAATAAACACCTCCACTTCAGCGCATCAAAAACGTGTCACTTAGAAAAGAAGGGTTTATTTTCTGCTCTCTTCATTTGTTCGCCACCATTATTTTATTGCAGTGCACACAGCTGGCTGTTTACAAAGACCCACCTTTCAGTGACTGGATTTGGTTCTTTCCATACGGCGCCGATGAAAAATTTCCACAGAAGAAAAAGCAGGTGGGAGGTGCAGAGGAATAACCTGGGCAAACAGAGGACCTGTGAGTATATTCCGTTCCCTTCACATCTCTCAGCACTCAGCCTCCAGCCCCTTCCATGAAAGGCAGAAACTGAACCAGCACTTCAAGCTCTGCTGCCATAAATACACACAGACTATTTTCCTGATACAGGCTGTTTTTAGCTTAAAAAGAGGGATGACAATGGACAAATGGCACTTCAAGGGAGCCCTCTGTTATTTACAGGCTCAGCTTCAATATTCTCTGTGTGTCTTCAACTGCTGACACAGTCAGAGAAGAACACAAAGTGCAATATAATAAATAATACAATTTGAAAATGTACTGTTTCCTTAAAGGGAAAAACACAAGTAGGCAGCAATGGATTGCTGTTAACCTCCATGATCATTCCAATTCCAATATTTAATTCACTCTCTGGCATCATAAAGCAACAGTAACTGGAACTGCCTGGGCAGTTTAAGGATCTGATGAATCCTGACAATCGCAGTGATCACCCAGAAACACAGGCTTCATAGCAAAGGGTGAAAAAAGAAACCTGATTCCCATCCCTAAAATAAAAATAGAAACATCTACTCAGGCATTCATCTCACATCCCAGTTACTCTCCATTTTCCTCACACGCAGGACCAGACTTGGATTTACTTCAGTGGTTTTCAATCAGGTTGGCAAATAGAACAGAATTGCTTCTCCCAGAGAAGCGGCTCATCAATCTTTTCCTTGCTATTCCACTCAGCTATTCCTTTCAGTTGATAATTACGAAGGTAATCACTTGCCTATTAAAACCCCAAAATAGCAAATGCAATGTCTGCATCTTTGCTGGGTGAGTTCAGCACACGGATCTCACCGACCACAGTCCCTTTGCCACTTCAGCACCTGAAATCTTGGACCAAGTCCAGTTTGCTCCACGGATTTTCCAGCTCTGATGGAGATACTGAACTGGTTTCGTAACTTCTGGATGAGTGTGCTAATTTGTGGTCAGCTCTCTTTGGGTGAGCAGCAGTTTCCCACCCCGAGTTTTATGTTGTTTATTTTTCAAGCAGAGCCTTCTCACACTTCCACTCTATCCAGGCAGACAGGACAAGCTGTTCCTAAACTGCTCTGGAATGCAGAGAGGCAATTCACAGATGCTTGTTATCCCAATGCTGTCAACACCACTAATCACAGAATCATGGAATGGTTTGGGTTGGAAGGGACCTTCAAGCCCACCCAGTGCCACCCCTGCCATGGGCAGGGACACCTCCCACCAGCCCAGGGTGCTCCAAGCCCCGTCCAGCCTGGCCTTGGGCACTTCCAGGGATCCAGGGGCAGCCAAAGCATCTCTGCCCAACCTGTGCCAGGGCCTGCCCACCCTCCCAGCCAGCAATTCCTTCCCAACATCCCATCTAGCCCTGCCCTCTGGCAGTGGGAAGCAATGTTCATCTCTCTGAAGTAAGGAGTTTTCTTTAAAACAAGCCCAGAAAGAACTTTGAGGAGCAAGAAAAATATTCTAGTCACAGCACATAAAACAGCTACTGGCCAAAACCATGTTAGTACTAAGAATTTATGAAAACAAGGTTCAGGGTCAAAGCAATTCTCACCTACCTGAGAACATCATGTGAAGCTTTTCCAGCACTTCTGCTTGGTCCAGCCACACATCAGAAAGAAAGACAAACATGGCATCTTCATTCTCATCCTCCAGCTGCTTGAGTTTGGCAGAAGCCTTTACTGATGATGAAGAAGGGCCTCCAAAGAAGTTTATGTTCCCATAAAAGGCTCTACAACATTAAAATACTCAGGTTAGGATCACAGAAAATCAGAATGGTTTGGGTTGGAAGGGATGCTAAAGCTCATCTCGTTCCAACCCCCTGCCATGGGCAGGGACACCTTCCACCAGCCCATTCTGGGATTCTATGATCCACTCTTCAAGCAACAAGGAATTTGTTATTCCCATGCAACAGTTCTCTAGTTTTGCAACTGAGAAGGGCTTAGATCCCAATTTCAATTAATATGCAGAGCCCAAAAGCCCTTGGAAGGGTTTTCCTGCCAACACTCCAAGCTCCAGTGCTTGTCCAAGCAGACCAGCAAGTCCCAGAACTGCTTCCTTAAAACTGTATTTATTTTGAACCATTTGGGGAGGAGGAAGAATAACACACTTGAATGTCACAGAAATTTTAAAATAATAATGATCTAACTTAGAAACCCTTAAGAAAACAAGGAACGAGGCTGCCAAAAGTCAGCTTTATACCTCGTGGTAGCAGAAGGCTCAGTGGGTGGAAATCCAAAGGCGTTCACATGAAAAACTTCATCCTCGTACCAACCTAGGAGAGTTTGGAGCAGCAGAATGACCTTTAGCCTCTCTAAGAGCACCATGTCCCAGACACCATGAGGCAGAGAGCTGGCAGCTGTGCTGCACAGCTATTCCCAGCCTCCATCAGTCCCCCTTGTGACAGCACCAGTCCCAGATCCAGGCCACGGAATGATCCAGCTGGAAAACAGTGCTTTGTTAAGCCCAGACACTTCTCTGGGCAGATTTGTTGCACAGCCACATAAACAACTCCTGACCCCAGCCTAGGGACAATGCAGGGGAACAGGAGTCATTTCTGCTGGCCTTGCCCTGGAGGAGTCCCCACCAAACTGCACCTTCTCTAGAGGAACAGGGTGGTCCTTTCCCCACTGTCGTTGGTGCTCCCAACTTCTACTCACTCTGTAAATGTTAAATACAGAGCACACTACAAAACACGCTGAGATTGTGCAGAGGAGTATTCTACAAAAATAACCATTTTTGTGCTCCAAGGCTCCCAAACTGCAAGGCCTGACATCTGAAGACGACTCTAAAGCCTCTGAAGGACAAAGCTCTGCCAACACAAAGCAGCATTTTCAGACTGTTAAATCACATATTCTAGTCTGTCTTCCTAACCCAGTCATAACTCCTCCAGTGTTGGAGCCAGGCTGAGGCCAATCCTCAAAGCTGCTACACTCACATCCCCCCCGCACCCCCAAATTCCTGCTCTGCCTCCAGACCCCACAAAGTAACAGGTTTATGGCCAAAAATCTCAGTCACAGACTCCTTATGGTCAAGCCTTGTCAACATGAGACTTGTCTCTTCAGCCACATCTGGAAGCGACAGCCTGAACAGAATAATTTATTACAAGCTAAAAAAAACCCAGTTTGCTTTACCTTCTGCCAGAACAAAGCAGGATTCAGTGTATAACCCATTGTGGAACTGGTGCAGGAAGGTTAAGGAATGTATTTTTCTTAGATCAGGACTCTTAAAGTAGGTTCTTTAGCCAAAATCTGCTTTTCATCTGGGGTAGCATACGTGGACACTACTGAAAGTTCACTGAAGAGCCTGAAAATTCCCCGGTAGCTGAGCAGGAAAGTTCATTAAAAGCCCAAACACAGAAAAAGGCTCTCCTTCTATCAGAAGGAATATTGACCCTGTCTGAGGAGAAAGGAAACGGAGCTGCAGCAGCCCAGGAATTTGAAAGGAAGGAGAAAGACAGAGCTGCAATTCTCAAGATATCATTTTTAATGATCAGTATTGATTTACTACCCAATTTAAAATTCTGCAGGTCTACAGGAAATTCCTTCAGCTCTTCCATCACAGAAAAAGGATATTGCTTTACTGAGGTCTAGCTGGACGACTCCTGTGGGGTCTTCTAGGAAGTATTTCCCCTAAAAAGCAGAATTAATAAAGCAAAATATACCCAAACACATAAATGCTTCAATCAGAAGCATCTCTCAGTCAGTATTTATAAAGGATTTGGGTGGTTTCAATATTGTAAGCTTAGAGCACACTGGCAGAACTGAAGATAACACAGTTTATAGTAAGTGTATCACAGCAGGTTCCCTCTGGGCTGCTGCAGTTGGGATTGCTGGTGCCTCCCTCCCCCAAAGTCACAGTCCAAAGAAATGGCAAGTCCAAACAGAGTCAATGGAAGCTCCAGCCTTGCGGGAAGGGAGATGCCTAAAAATCCTAACCGGCTCTGGTTGCTGACATAAAGCATTACAGAATTCTGCAGTGAGAAGAAAAAGACATTCTCCCTCTCCCACCGGCAGAACCTGCTTGTGGAAAAGTCTAGGAGGATGGATGCAGTGCTGATATATCTGGGTTCTCTCATTTTCTGATAAAACACTGAATGAACAGTGACCAGATACTCCACAAGAAAAGGCAGCTCACCTCCTTGAGCTGAGTGATCATCCCAAGCACAATCACTTCTCCCACTTTGGCTGTGTTGCCCAGCAGAGTTTCTACTGTCTTTAGCTGGAACCAAAGGCAAAGAATCAAATCAGAATTAATCAAACCCTCCAGGTGCCTCTTCTTAAGCAAAACAGGGCACCACACAGCACATGTTTTTACATAAACACACAAATGAGCTACAAGAGGATACAGGCTCATTAGAAAAATCAGGGGCACATGTCTGAATGTAGCACAGGTTAGGAGAAGATTTCCAGCAATGGCTGCTGGGATCCTTTGGATTTCAACTCGATTAAAACTGAAAAGAACAGGATTTTTTACCTGGAATTTGCTCTTGCTGTCATCAGGGTGAGCCACAACCGGTGAAGGAGAGAACAGCTCATGTCTGTGAGTCCTCTGCAGAAAGCAAGATTGAAGAAATTCAGTTTGAAAAAGAAACGAGCACTGTCAAAAAGCCAGTTCATTACAACCATTGTGCAAAATACCGCATAAAGTTCTTACTCTGGTTTATCCAATGGCTTTTAATAACCAGTTCTTTTGACAAGAATTTGATTTTAAGAAATAGATGATCAATAACACCAATTAATAATAAAACTAAGCCTAAAAAACGTATTATCAAAGCACCTGTCATGCTTCTGAAAGAAGTTATTTATGACTACCTGGAGGGAAGAGAGTTTCTGTGAAGCCACGAGGCAAAGAGGTGCAATAGCACAAAGTATTTTTGGAAAAGGAGGATTGAGGATATATCCCTAAGGACACCCCTGCTGTTCCCAGAACCCCAGAGCTTCCTGACCTGCTGCAGGATGGAGTAGCGCTCACGGAACAGCTCTGCCTTGTCTCTGGCACTTCCAAACAAACTTGGAGCAGGCAAGTTGGTCATGGCCAGACTGCAAGAAGTTTAACACAACAGAGATTTAAAACAACTTGCGGACCTCAAAGTTCTGGGAGGCTGCAAATGCTGCAGACACCACTGCATGATGTGGTTACTCCATTCTGCATTTTGAAGGCTCCATCCATTTCATTTCCCTCTAACTCACAGGCTCTGAGATTTATCTTTCCACCCAAATGGGCCTCTGCAGAAATCCATTTTTTAAAAAAAGCAGTTATGCCTTTTAAGTGCCCATGAGTATTGTTCCTCCAATTTCTGCAGCCTCCAGAATCACCAGCTGCTCCTAATTTTTCTTTTTTTAGCATTTGGAGTTCTCCTTTAGAAATCCCCCAGGGCACCAGAGAGCTGCAAGGTACAGACTAAGGAATAAATACATGCAACAGACAGGCTAAATTTATTAAAAAATAAATTTAAACAGCCAACTGTGAGAAAAAAACAGGCCCAAGCTATATTTAGTGATGCATGTCCTGAGCCTTACTGTCTTTTTTATTCATTACATGGCATAAACATAGTTTATGGTTTGAAACATTTACTACCTTTCTCACTCAGGCTTGAGGTGAACAGACCCAAGGGGGAAAGATTAAAACCAGACTTTTAACCATAGAGAAATAGAGGCTTTTTCTTGAAGAAAGAAGTAGTTGGAACTTAAAAATGTGGAAGACTTACGGTAGAAACTTCTTTCTTTCTGAATTATAAATATAACGTGGGATATCGAAGGCTCCAATAATGTTGAAAACATTTTCTCTGAAACAAGAATTCATTTACAACATTACTTGAACATTATTTTCCAACCCAAACCACTCTTCGATTCAATGAAGTGCATGAAAGAAACAGTAATAAATATATTGAATAAAATGGCATTTGTTTTGCTCGCTGTCACTGTGTGTTATCACCATTTCTCCTGCACCTTTCTATTTTATATTCTATTTTATGTTCTCCTGCACCCTCTGGATACAACTTCTAATTCAACCACGAGGGTTGTGCCTGTGATCTGAGCTTTCCCCTCGAGGGCTCTGCCCTGAGAATCTGTGCACGCAGATTTCTCTTAAGGACAAAAAGCAGCACAGAGACAAGCCACATTCAAACCATCTGCATCATGAAGGTTCCAAGGACAAGGAGAAAAGTTAAACCCAAATTTGCTCCATCTGGAGAGGCTGTGGGATGACAGGATCTAACTGACATGCCCAGCAAACCATTCCCTTTCATGCCTGGCATTGCAATACCAATGAACATAAACACTAAAGGGAACACATTCACCACGATCACAAAGTTCTCAGGAACTTCAGTAATTGCTCTACACTTTGGGAAAATCAATCAGGATTTCAGAAAACCACACCAAAATAAGCAGGAACAAGCACCACAGAGGAAAACTCTTCCGAGTGCTCTCCGGAGAAGAAAGGCACAAAAAGAACCTGAGATAATTTCCTTGCAGAGCAAAGCAAAGGAAGACATTAACACTGGTTAAGATTCAACCTGCAGCACACGTCACACCCGGCCACAGGCTCTGGAGGCCAGAATGTCAGATTATATTCACAACCCCCTGGAGGCCAATCCATGGGAACAAACCCTCCCCAGGAGGGACATTACAAACCCGCACGGGCCAGGGAGACAAAAGCACAGAGCGATTAGTGCGTGTGCAGCGCTGCAGAAAACGCCTGGCATTTATTTCCTGAGGAGAAACCAGGACAGGCCCAGCCACAAAGCTTAAATAAAAGGCACGGTGTCACCGTACATGGTCTCATCCACGGCCTGGCTGCATTCCTGCACTGCAGTTTCCACTGTGGGCTGTTCAATCATGTTGGATGACACTGAAAAGAAGAATTCCAAGGATTAAAACTGCAGCCAGCGGAATGCACCGAGGAAGTGGCTCTCAGGTATTTCGCATTAAATGGCCGAGTCTTGACAGAGGAATCTATGACACAAATAAGCACATCTTCTGTAAGCCAATGACACACAGTGTTTACAAATGGATCACTTAATACTGCCACCAAAAGGACACGTTTCTAGGAAAAACATGCTGTGCCCACCATTAATTCCCTAAACATGGAGAACAAGACAATTATAGTTCATGCAAAGCTGCCAAATACGCTACCAATGTGTGAAGAGCTGAGCTTTCACATCCTGGAGGTTAATTTTGTTCCAGAACCTCCACAATTATCATGTGGATTGCTGTCATAAGGATGAATTCCAACATAATTTTGGAGACAGGCACATTGTTGTCTTCATGGATTTAAACTGATAATTGGAATTAAAAATATTTCTGAACACTAATAGAACAAGCATGTGCCCCTCTGGATTTAATCAGGTATAAATAGGATAGGCTGGCACGGTTTCCTGAACTCAGCTAAGGCCTGGCTTTTATTTTAGATCATATTTATATGGATTTGAATCTCCTTGGCCAAAAACTGGAAATGAGCTCATGTTTCCTAGTTCTTTAAAAGCTTTGATCAGTAAATACATGTGTCAGGAATCCTCTGTCAGTCACATCCTTTAACTAAAGGTGCTACAGCTCATGTTTTGTGCTGTCAGACCCCTCAGATCACACCTGTCAGCAACCCTTCTCTGGACCCATGTTACTGAATAACAAGTGAATTGATTTCTCATTATTTCTTTGGTTTGTTTTATCACAGAATCATGGCATGGTTCGGGTTAGGAAGGACCTTGAAGACCATCCCAGTGCCAACCCCTGCCATGGGCAGGGACACCTCCCACCAGCCCAGGGTGCTCCAAGCCCCGTCCAACCTGGCCTTGGACACTGCCAGGGATCCAGGGGCAGCCACAGCTTCTCTGGGCACCCTGTGCCAGGGCCTCAGTATCCTGGTAACCAAGAATTTCTTCCCGATATTCAATCCAAATCTACTCTTTTTCAGTTTGAAGCCATTTCCCCTTGTCGTGTCACTCCATGCTCTGATTCATCTCTCCATTTTAGTATTTAAAATTGTAGTTTCAAGTACAAAGGTGTCCATACAAACTTTTAGTAACTAGCACTGAAAAATTCTACCGCTTTTGGAAAAGTCAGGATGTACCAGGCTGCCACCTTTTTAAATGGCAATAAATGTCTTTTGCTGACACTGCAAACTTCAGTATTTAACAAAATAAAATGTCAACAAATACATTTATCTCAATCAACCCGTTACAGCCCAATAATACCTCAGTGCCTCTGCTGCCAGTAACTCTGTCTTCGTCTAAATAACAATATAAGTGCCAGATAAACTTGCTTAAGAAAAAGAAATTGTTTACTTACAAGGCTGCTTTTCAACGGCATCGATGACATTTTCAATTACATCGTCAAGTTCTGCTTCACTGAGGGACTGAAATGCTTCAGTGAGATACTTCAGAGCATCCCTAATGCCAATGGAGAAAGCACAAAATCCAATTAATATTCCATAGTTTATACAAATTGTGCTGATTTTGGCAGGTGTGCAAATCATCACCACATGGCTTGTGGTTTAAAAGAGTAGAAATAATTAGTAATGCTAACAGTGCACTACTTTAAGGCAAAGAAAAATAACTCATTGGGATTGAAAAGACTGAGGATGAGAGGCGGATACAGAGAACCTCAGCTCCATACAATCCAGTCCATTTGGAAGGGACCTCTGGAGACCAACTGGTCCAAGCTTCTACTGAAAGCAGGGCCCCAAAGAGCCAAGCCTGGAGTATCTCCAGTGAGAAGCCATTCCCCTTGTCCTGTCCCTCCATCCCTTGTCCCCAGTCCCTCTCCAGCTCTCCTGGAGCCCCTTTAGGCTCTGCAAGGGGCTCTCAGGTGTCCCTGGAGCCTTCTCTGCTCCAGGTGAGCCCCCAGCTCTCCCAGCCTGGCTCCAGAACAGAGGGGATCCAGGCCTTGGAGCGTCTCTGTGGCCTCCTCTGGACTCTCTCCAGCAGCTCTACATCCTTCTGATGCTGGAGCCCAGAGCTGGATGCAGCACTCAGGTGGGGTGCCACCAGAGCAGATCTTCCAGCTCTTCCTGCCTCCCTTACATACCACAGCCTCCAAACTGTGACCATTCTAACAGCCCCTGCAGGACCCACCTCAGTTTATCAGTATCTCTGGCACTGGCATTATTTTAATTCTAAATAACACAAGAATTAGAAATCCAGCTCTTCCCCCATCCTTAGACCACAGTCTACAAGACAATTTTCTTATCAATGGCACCTGTTGGCCAACTAAACTGGTGTTTTGGGTATCAGCCTGACCTTCAGAATGTCTCGGTTCATGGAGCTGTGGAGTTGGGAGCTCCGGACTTGGGCTCCTCACTACTGACAGTGCCAGGACACTGTCCAAAATAACCACATCCCATCCACGACAGAAACAAAATGGAACTAACAGTAACACATGAGCTGGAAAGGGAAAATAGGAGTGGTGGAACCTCTGGCTGTCCTAAAAATCATGACACCTTCCACTCCAAGTAGGAATCCCTTCTTATGGACCTTGCTATCCACAAATAATACACTATATATTTGGAAATACACCATTTCTGCCTTTGGACATGCCATTTTCTCCTCTGGAAATACCATTTCAGTCTTTGGAAATGCCATTTCCTCCTCCTTTGGAAGTACCATTTCTTCTTCTAGCAAGGGATGCTGAGCACAGGAGTGGCAAGTACAACTTGGGAAAGAGATCCCAGAGTTGTCAGGGGAGAGTGTCAGACAATACAAGCCAACCAAACATGCAGCACCAGCATCAGGGAGGGCTCCAAGGGGGAACACGGGCAGCTTCTGGTGGTACCCACAGCAGGTGCTGCAGTGGGGAGGGTCATGGTGGGGAGGGATGGAGGGAGGAAGGGGGGAATGCATGGAGGGATGTATGGAAGGAGGGAGGGATGCATGGAGGGATGTATGGAGGGATGTATGGAGGGATGTATGGAGGGATGCAGGAATGCATGGAGGGAGGAGTGGAGGGATGCATGGAGGGATGAATGGAGTGCATGGAGGGAGGAGTGGAGGGATTAATGGAGGGATACATGGAGGGNCAGCTCCGGGCAGGGACAGCGGGACAGGGGGGACGGGGGGGACAGAGCAGGGACAGCGCCGGGCCCTGTCTCAGCTCTGGGACCCTCAAAGAGGGACATTG
>VWZF01004926.1:31128-54336 GCA_013396755.1 Sclerurus mexicanus | reverse complement strand
CCGCCCGCCCCGGGCAGCGCCGGCCGGAGCCGAACGGGGCCGAGCGGAGCCGAACGGAGCGGAGCCGAACAGAGCGGAGCCGAACGGAGCCGAACGGGGCCGAACGGAGCCGAACAGAGCAGAGCCGAGCGGGGCCGAGTCCTCCGAGTCCTGCTCCTCCTCCTCCCCCTCCTCCCCTGCTGCCGGCCAAGATGGCGGCGGAGCCCGCGGAGCAGTTCTGCGTGGCCGAGGAGCGCAGCGGCCACTGCGCCGTGGTGGACGGGAACTTCCTCTACGTGTGGGGGGGATACGTGGTAAGGCGGGCCGGGGGAGCGGGGGGCCCGGCCTGGGGCCCGGCTGTGTCGCGGGGCGGGGGTCCCGGTGCCCCCCGCGCTCGAGGGAGGGCACGGCCGGGGGTCGGCCCCGCCGTGCCCGTGTGTGTGCCCCCGTCCCTGGGTCAGCGCCCTGCTCCCATCGCCTCCCGCACGGGCACGTGTGGGGCAGGGCTGGTGGGGCCGGTTCTCCTGCCCGGCCCTGCCCTGCCCTGCCCTGCCCTGCCTGTGTGAGGGCCCTCCCGGCCCCCCCCGCTCCCTGCGCTCGGGGTTGGTGCGGGGTTTCTTCCAGGGTGTAATTCCTGTTCGCGAGTCTCCCCGCGTTTTTTTGTTTATTAGTAGTTGTGTTGTGTTGTGTGTGCAGCGTGCCTTCCACCCTGGGATAGCACTGCTGGTCACCTCAGGGTGCTGGTCACCTCAGGCTGGTGGTCACCTCAGGGTGACTGTCACCTGAGAGTGATGGTCACCTCAGAGATGATCACCTGAGAGTGACTGTCACCTGGTCACCTGAGAGTCATGGTCATCTGGTCACCTCAGAGTGATGGTCACCTCAGTCTTACTGTCACCTGGTCACCTCAGGCTGGTGGCAGGCTAAACCCCACTCCTTTTATTTGTTTTTCATTGAGAGATTCAGTTCTGGTGCTGCCCCAAGTAAATCCTTGTCTTTTAGCTCTGTGAATTCTCAAACGAGAGCTGTTACATTAAATACAGCTACTTCACTATCTCAGGTGTCTGTGCACATTGGCCATAAAATTTGAAAATACCTGTGCTTGGTGTTTTGTGTCTCGAAGAGGTGGAAACTGTACTTCTGTTAATGTATTTAATATTCTTCTATCTGTGTTTTTCACTGCCTGATGTAACTTTTAAACGTGCAAAGCTTGTCCTTCCACAGTCAAGCGAAGGACTCTAGTTGGAGTCTGCTGGGTTTAAACTGCCTAATACTCTGTATAACTATGTATCACCTAAATCACTGGGAATTCCTGTTAGTTTTTTGTGCTCTGGTCTTTAAAACTGAGGGTGGACTGGCAGGAGAAACGCTTTCAAAAGTTTTATAACGCAAAATTGTGGCTTTGCATCGCATTCAAAACAGACAACGTGGTTCAAGTTTAGCAGATAAACTTTGCAAACGCTTTTTGTAATAGCACATATTTTTTCTGTTGAGACTATTGTGCAAATTGCTGCTCTTTAAGCAGCACTTCCCACAGATAAATAATTTTTAACATGTAGTTGTAGTTAATATAAGTTGCTGCCCAGCAACCTTATTTTTGGCACCAGTGTATTTGCTCAGGGCTGGTTCTGGAGCAAATGCTCGACCTCTGACATATCCAGATGAAATGGAGTCACCTTGTGCACGTGTCGGGAGCTGCCAGGAGTGTGGAACAGCAAAGGGACCTGGCAGTGCAAACGTTCCCAAAATAGGGTGTACCTGCCTGCTGGGCACCTTTCAGATCGAGAAAGGCAGAATAAAGTAGCATTTGAAGGCACGTGGTCAGTGTCAGTAACTAAATTCTTGATAATTCAATTTCAGTTTTGTATTTCACTTCTTCACGTTCATTTAATTTTCATCCCATTTTGATTTATTTGTTTATTTACTGGCTCTGGCTGCTTATTCCCTCCCAGTCTAATTTCTTTCTGATGCCAAGGCAATAATTAATGTTGTAGTTGTTACTCAGCATGAGTACTGAATTCTTTTGGGCTTCCTTCTCCTAGTTGTTGTTCTTCCTCATCATTATTTCCTAAATTGTTTTTCTTTGTTAGTGACCTCTGTTCAGGACTCTTTGGGTTTTTTTCCACAGAGAAATTAATTTTCTCCTTTATATTTGTCATTTTGTTCTTTCAAGTTCACTCTTTCAGCCACTGCAAGTAACTGCTGGTGCTTTTCATTTCCACTTCTTATATTCTGGTTTTTATTCTACACTTCTCCATTAAGCCAAGAATTGCCTCCTAATTAAAAGTATATCCCCCAAAAAAAGATAATGAGTTTTAATTCAGGAGCTTGAAATCTGGGTTGTGTTGTTACACACCTTTTTTGGAAAAACCTTAAGTTGGTCAATCTTTGCCTTTAATGAGTGGTCCTGAGGAATTAAGTCCTTTATTTTCAACACAAACCAGTTTAAAATTGTGGTGATCAGAGCAGTAATGACTTTTGGCTCTGGTAGATTATTTCCTTAAGATTATTCTGTGTTGCTTGGTAACATGCTGTGGCATTTCATGTTAAAATGTATGGTGTGTAAGGCATAATTGGTTTAACATTTGCACATTTCTTTTCCTTTTTAGTCAATTGAAGAAAATGAAGTTTATCTGCCTAATGATGAGCTTTGGATCTATGAAATGGACAGTGGATTATGGCAAGTTGCATCATTTATATTTAATACATAAAGTTGATCTTTGCATTGATGGCAATTAGCTGCAGTGAAAAGGCTTCAGTGACATGAGTTATTGGCCACGTTCCCTGAGTTTAAGTAACAGCTGTTTAATGTGAAGACACAAGAACAGAGCTGTGTGTTTACAAGTTAACTCCAGGAAACACGTTCATTGCTAAAGTCTAATTATTATGTTCAAGGGAATGTTTGAAGTGGTCAGCTTAAGCCTCCGNTTTCTTCCTTTTTCCCCCCTTCCTTCCCCCCCCACTTTTTCCCTTTTTCCTTGTCCTTTTTTCCCCTGAATTCCATGGATCCCTCTGTTTCCTGTGCTCACAAGGCTGGCTAAAGCCCCCTCACGCTCCCTTGTTTTCCCTGTGATGTCCCAGTACAGCTGTTTGTGCTCACACGGGAACTTGGATCTGGGAAAGCGATCTGGGTTAAATATAACTTTTATTTTGTCAGGGTTATATTTATAAGCAGGATCTCCCTGAGCTCACAGCACACACAGCTGTACACGTGCAGCTGAGTGCAGGGCACAGGAACAGCAGGAGTTTTGAGTTTTCCTCAGTTTCCCATTTGTAAACTGACAGCTGTGCCATTTTCTCATATTGGGGGGTTTTGGAGTTAATAGTATTTCCATGTTTTGAATAATCAGTGTTTCAGCTCTACTAAAGCTCTTTTAATATAAATTTCACCTTCAGAAAAATCGAGATGCTTCATAAACACACAATATTCACCTGGAAGTTCTCTTACACCACAGCAGCCTGACTTCATCAGCAGTTCCCGGTGCTCCTCATGGCCCAAACTGCATTTTTAGCTTGTAGTGTAAATATTATTAATAAATGTGGTTTGGAATTGTTAAATTGTATTGGATTTGAAAGGGTTTAATGTATTTTTTTAAATTGCAGGACGATGCACCTGATGGAAGGGGAGTTGCCCACCTGCATGTCAGGGAGCTGTGGGGCCAGCATCAATGGGAAGCTGTACATTTTTGGGGGATTTGATGATAAAGGATACAGTAATCGGGTATTGTATTTATTGTTTCCGTAACCCTGAATGTGAATGAGTAATAATGCTGACCTTGCTGTTTGTGTGGTGGACTTTGTTTTTGAGTTAAGGAGAAATTTGAGGAAAAACCTAATTTTGGCAAGGCTTTCTGTATTTATTTCTGAGAACTGCCAGTGTTTCCCCAATTGCTTTTCTTAAAAATGTTTTGACAGCCATAATTGAGAGTATTCTTAGAACACCACTTTTATTTTTGCTCTTTGTTAGTGATTACCGTATATAAACAGGTTAATGAATAACTATGTAATAATTACAGTTAAATTATATGTAGTTATATTTATAAGGCATAAAATTATACTGAATTANTTGCATCATTTATATTTAATACATAAAGTTGATCTTTGCATTGATGGCAATTAGCTGCAGTGAAAAGGCTTCAGTGACATGAGTTATTGGCCACGTTCCCTGAGTTTAAGTAACAGCTGTTTAATGTGAAGACACAAGAACAGAGCTGTGTGTTTACAAGTTAACTCCAGGAAACACGTTCATTGCTAAAGTCTAATTATTATGTTCAAGGGAATGTTTGAAGTGGTCAGCTTAAGCCTCCGTTGAAACAGGTGCATTTGTTTGGGAGTTTATTTTGGCTCAGTTCTTCATACATTAACTTTTATGTTAGAAAGAATAGTTAAACACTGGACACTTGGGTTCTTAACCTATTTACAATTGTATGATTTTTTTTTTGTCATTACTGAATTGCATAATACAATGCAACTTAAAAACAACTCGTAACTTCCCCTTTCCTCCTTCTCCCCTTCTTTCTTTTTTCCCCCCCTTCTCCCCTTCTTTCTTTTTTCCCCCCCTTCTCCCCTTCTTTCNAGCTCACAGCACACACAGCTGTACACGTGCAGCTGAGTGCAGGGCACAGGAACAGCAGGAGTTTTGAGTTTTCCTCAGTTTCCCATTTGTAAACTGACAGCTGTGCCATTTTCTCATATTGGGGGGTTTTGGAGTTAATAGTATTTCCATGTTTTGAATAATCAGTGTTTCAGCTCTACTAAAGCTCTTTTAATATAAATTTCACCTTCAGAAAAATCGAGATGCTTCATAAACACACAATATTCACCTGGAAGTTCTCTTACACCACAGCAGCCTGACTTCATCAGCAGTTCCCGGTGCTCCTCATGGCCCAAACTGCATTTTTAGCTTGTAGTGTAAATATTATTAATAAATGTGGTTTGGAATTGTTAAATTGTATTGGATTTGAAAGGGTTTAATGTATTTTTTTAAATTGCAGGACGATGCACCTGATGGAAGGGGAGTTGCCCACCTGCATGTCAGGGAGCTGTGGGGCCAGCATCAATGGGAAGCTGTACATTTTTGGGGGATTTGATGATAAAGGATACAGTAATCGGGTATTGTATTTATTGTTTCCATAACCCTGAATGTGAATGAGTAATAATGCTGACCTTGCTGTTTGTGTGGTGGACTTTGTTTTTGAGTTAAGGAGAAATTTGAGGAAAAACCTAATTTTGGCAAGGCTTTCTGTATTTATTTCTGAGAACTGCCAGTGTTTCCCCAATTGCTTTTCTTAAAAATGTTTTGACAGCCATAATTGAGAGTATTCTTAGAACACCACTTTTATTTTTGCTCTTTGTTAGTGATTACCGTATATAAACAGGTTAATGAATAACTATGTAATAATTACAGTTAAATTATATGTAGTTATATTTATAAGGCATAAAATTATACTGAATTAATTAATAAGTAATTAAAGTTAAAACAGCGCTACCTGTTGTCTTTGTAACTGAGGACTGAATTAGCAGAGTAGATGAAATTAGTTGTTTTATCGTGTAATGAAAATGAAGTCCTGACTAGAAAATAAGTGAAATGGAGCCTCTCAGCAGGCAGGGAAACCTCCTGCCAATTCTCACCCTCTAACTGTGTTTTTGTGCTGTGTTTGGCTCTTCCTCTGTGTTGCTACGTATTTTAAACCTCACTGCCAGTTCCTTTTCTTTAATCCACACCAGTGTCTCCTGGTGCTGATTTGTGCTGCACTCTTTGATGTCCTTTGCAAACACTGTAATTCTTTTTCTTTCAAGCTCTATTACGTTAATTTGCGAACAAAAACCGGAACCTACAGGTGGAAAAAAATCACCAATTTTAAAGGTCAACCTCCTACCCCACGTGACAAGCTCTCCTGCTGGGTGTACAAGGACAGGTAACACATGAAGAATATTTAATGTTTGTTACTTGCAGAGAGGGAGAGCTAGAAAGTGAAGAGCACACAGGTGTGGGATTCAGGAAACTCATTCTTTGCTTGCCTTGCTGTGGGATTCTGTGTAACAACTTTGTAGCAGAGTTTCCTAACATATGAGCTGAATTAGTGGTCAGAAAAACCCACTTTTGGAGAAGGGTGGGAAATCCATGGAAGGTTTTTGGAGTGCTTTGAGACTTCAGATAAAAAAGTCATTATGCATCTATTGTTTATAGTTTTAATTTTACCACATTAAAAATCAGTGTAAAATTACCTTTTTGTTATATTGATTAATGGAATTATTACGTGCAATAAAATATACTTAATGTATTTTCAAGGATTTTAATAGCTGACAATTGCACAGGCATTTCAGGGATTACCTTTATTTCGCAAGAACTGAGTCAGCCTAGATATTTATCTTGTAAAAAAGTGTGTTTAGAAAAATTACTTAGCTAGAGATAAATACTCCAGATTTTGTGTTTTCTGTGGAAAGTGCCTGGATCTTGTGGCATAACTGGTCAGAAGAAAGTGCCATGTCAGTGATTTGTTACTGAAGTTGTTGTAAACAAGTAAGAATATGATTTACAGTGAACATTATCAAATGTAAATGGTTTTTCTGTTTGTGGACTCCACATCTAAAGAGGCTGTGCATGAGCATACAAGGTTATTCAAACCCAAATGAATTTATTCAGGGTATCGTGTAATCGGCACACTGAGAAAACCATGTATTTTAGGTGGCTGAGTGGAACCTTTTCATTTAAAGAAAGTATTTGGGGAGAGCTAAACGTTAGAATTTCCTGAGAGGTGAGTTTGCAGCTCAGGATGTCTCGGTGTATTACACAATGCTGTCAGTAACTGTGTTTCCCTAGGAATGGCAGTCTGGAATGAGCCTCACCATGCCATCATTCCCTAAATTGCCTTCTCCCAGGATCACTAGCAACTAGAGCAAATGCCCTCAAATGTTGAAGTTAAGCCAGACTTTAGGAAGCTTTTCCTATGGATGGACAGTTCATGGGTGGAACGTTAGGCTGGGAGGTGTGTAACTATCCTTGCAATGTCATGTGTTCCATAGTGCTCAGCTGGAGAATGTCATTTTAAAGCAGAGAAAGGCTTTTTGTGTCTCAGGCAGCCAGTGGGATAAACTTTGGGAACGTTTCTTGCCAAAAGATGTCCACAGGAGGCCAACAAATAAAGGGATTTCACTAGGGAGGGGCAGGAATTGGAGCAGAACGAGGCATCTCCCTGTCGTGTGTGTTATTGGTCATTTTGAGACTCGTGCCTGAAAATGTCACTGATAAACAAGCTTTTGGAGGGAGAAATAGAGACTTTGAGGTATCTTGGACCTCTTTGGCTGTGTGGATTTCTGTCAGGTTTGTTGAGGGTGTAGCCATTACCTCCACCTCGTTAGGGTTTGCATAATCAGGTGTAACATGAAATATTTTCAGTTGTTTATATTAGTACATATTACTAGTAGTGCACCCAAAGCTTGAAACTAATTATTACAGCTTATTGATTTGAATGTTATTTTCTAAATGACCTCATTTTGTTGTTCTTTTAGGCTAATCTATTTTGGTGGCTATGGCTGTAGGAAGCATAATGAACTCGATGATTGTTTTGATGTCCACGATGCATTTTGGGTAAGATTGGTCACAATTCCAAGTGATTTGTCCTTTCTGATTGTCAAAAAACAACAAAAAAAGATCCTTTATACTGTATTCAATGAGTATGAAAATCTGTCTGATTTTCCTTTTATTTATGGCATTGGCAGAAATGCAGATTGGAGTCTTCTAAGATGTGAAATTCCAGATATTGCCTGTTGGGAGTGGGGGTGCTCCACATATTCCAAGTCCCCAGTGCTGGGCTGTGAGTGCAGTGGAACAAAATGCAGGAACAGAGGCACTGTTTTAGTCTGAAGACGTATTTTGAAGCTGAAACTCCCAGAAAATTTTAGAATTTATTTTTTAGAAGTAACATTAGGGAATTTATAACTTCCTAAGTCTGACAAATACTCCTGGTTAATTTATTTAATTTGTTATCCAGACAGATGCCTGGGTTAGCTTTTTTGTAACAATAAAGTAACTTTATTGTAGAGTCAGAGTATTTAGTGACAGGAATTAATAAGAAATAAATGCGTATTGAAGGGAATGTAGATCCTGACGTCACTTGTTAAAGACAGAATTACAGAAATGTGCTACTTTGGTCAATTATTTATTTCTCATATATTACATGAAAAATCAGAAGGTAAAATTTGTCCACTGCAGAGACTGATGTTGGAGCCCATTTTCAGGTGTCATCTGGTTGCTGATGACCTTCAACTAGACCTGAGCTGCTGCATCATAATTAAAAATATTAATGTATTTCTTAGTAAAATTCTGTATTTTAGTTTATTTTCTGTTTTGACAGATCACGTCCAGGTTTGTGTCCTTCAATAAGCACAAGGGCTTTAAAACAAAATATACTTATTTTTAATTTTTCAACTTCTTTTTTAGGAAGGGCAGATATTCTGGGGATGGCATAATGATGTTCATGTTTTTGATACAACCACACAGACTTGGTCTCAACCAGCAATTAGAGTGAGTGCTTTTTAATCTCATCTCTTGCCACAGTTGTGATTTCACCGTGTTTTGAGTTATTCTGCTCTAGAAATTGATGTTGGGAAAAGTAATTTGAATATGCTTAGTATTGCTCAGGCTTATAACATTGAACAGGCCACTCGATTCCTCTGCAGTGTGGAAAATTCAGAAGTGCTACGAATTTTTTTTCCCCATGGGATGTTTTTAGATTGGTGTTTGTTCTGTAGTCTGGTTCTGATCTAAAAATTATCCTAAATATCAGAGAGCTATTAGAAATCTGAATACATTAGAAGATGATACAGAATTGTGTATCTGGGGGGTAGTTTTGAGATAAAGCTTTGTGTTCAAGCTGTAATACAACTGTTGGGAATGTAAAATTACTGTAAAATTAGCACTTCATCACTGGAATATTCCAGAATTATTGACAGTGATGTGAGAGTATTCTATAAAGACTCATAAAATCCAGGTGAGTTCATATAAGAACTCAGGAATAAGTTGTATATCATAAGGAGTGTCTGACACTATTTTATGGTCCTTGTAAGATGTGCTAAAATTCCTATAAAACTAAATGTAAAAGAGTAAAATTACCATTGAAAAGTAAAAGGCAGTTTTGCTCTTCATTTCTGATTCACACAGGGAAGACTTTTTGGCATGTGGCTGTAACATCAAATTTTAAGATGTGGTTTCCGGGCATTTTAGTACCAGTTCCTGATGGTTTGCACTTTGGAAAAATAAAGCTGTCCAGGAGGTTTGATGTTCTGAAGGATTTTATTTTGGCTCTTTCAGGGTGGAGATCCACCTCAGCCTCGAGCAGCTCATACGTGTGCTGTGCTGGGAAATAAAGGTTACATCTTCGGAGGACGAGTGCTGGTAATTGAACGTTTTCTTGGCAGTAATATTATTTTCTTAGCTGTTATTTTTTTAATTAAAAATCACTTTATAGTAGGAAAAAAATCCAAAGTGTCTTGGCCTAACCTGGATGTTAAAGGCTCTGAGTTCAGGATGCTGCTTGTCATCACCCTCTACAAAAAGAAGGGTCTGTCTTCTGTCTGTAATATTAATGAGGAAGCACATACTGTCCCAGAAAGGGAAAACACAGGTGACTGTATGGTAAATATCAGACTTGAGTTAGCTCTGTAATTTAACCTTTTGCCATTTTCTGCACAGAAGTGACTGAAATACAGATGTCTGGAAGAGGTAATAGCTCGAGAGCTGTCTACGTAGGAAGCAATCAGTGTACATTTAAATTCAAGCTGGATTGTGGCTGTATAATCTTAACTCTTCCTGACTCTTTTTAACTTAAAGTCATAGGCATCACCCCCTGGTTACCTGTACCTAAAAACCATGAAGCCAGCAGGGTAAACAAGGAGATATTAAACTCTCAGCAACACACTGAATTTCCTTAGTACTAGTCAGAGGAGACTTTCTCTTCAGTTCTTCTCTGCTGAAGCTTCAGTGTAAGAAACAGGTTCTCTGAGGCAAGTAAAAACCTCCCAGTTTAAGTTACTGCCTACCCTTGTTTGTTTTTTTTTTTAATTTAAGTTTTTAGCTCTTTTTAATACAGCTAATTTAGAGCCTTTAATGCTGCTCAGCTAGAGGATGAGACTGGGTGTTTTCTATCTCTGCTCCTCCGAGAAGTAACAGTGAAGAAGCTTTTGAAAGCCCCGGTGCTGAGTTTTTGTAGAAAAGATGGAACTAGCTGTTTGGGAATGCCCTACAGAGAACAGATGCCACCTTCATCTTGGAAAGCTGCCATAGCCTAACCCCTACATTCCCAAAAACTGGCAAAGAAAGCAGTGTAAAATTGCCCTTTGGTCCCTGTTCCCTGTTTTTCCTGCTGTAATGTTCCCAGGGCACATGTGCAGTTCTGTTACCAAAGGTTTCTACTCTTACTTGCTCAGCCCTGCAGACCAAGGTATGGTCAGAGAGGCCACACCGTGTCCAGCCAGTTTCCAGTTTGAATTTCCTCCCACAGCTGCAGGAAAAGTTTTTGTTTAAGTACCTTTTCAGAGCAATCAGGAAAGAAAGTAACCAAAGTGTGGATCCTGTTTGTTTGTGCCATTCTGTGGCCTTTGATACAGGCTCAGGATCTCTGGAGTTGTTGCTCAAGCCCCACCTCTGCCTGAGGGAGCTGTAGGTTTGGACACGCTTGGTTTGCAGATAACTTATGGAAATAAAGGGATTTTGGAAGAGATTGAAACATTACCAAGTCATGTGTCAGGGTTGTCCATGCCGGGCTGAGTGAGGCCCGTGCCTCTGCCATGGAATTGCTCTTCCCTGTCTGCTGCCACCTGAACCCTTGCTGACCACAGCCAAATCCTGCTCCTCATTTAGGGAGGGAAAGAAACCCAGATGTGAAGAAGGAAACGTGCAGCTCAGGACCTTCTGCCCTCCCATTTATTCCTGGTCACTTCCTCAGCCTCCAGAGCCTCAGAACAGCACCGAGGGCTGTGAGCTCAGCTTAGGGTTGCTGCACTGTGCCTGCTGCAGCTGAACTGCTCTGGAGCTCCAGCTGGGATTTCAGGCAGCCTCTGCAAGTGGAATTATTATTTAGCTGGAGCTCACCTGTCACTTCTCCACTGTGCTGGTGCATGATTAGAGCTGCCCTCAGAGGATTTGCCCTCAGGCTTCTGTTTAACTCTATTTGACCACAGGATTCAGAAGGCTCTGATCTGAAGAGGTTTTTCCCTTCCTCATGTAGCATCAGCTTCCTTAAAAAGGTGCTAAATTTCAGTGAAACCGCTTGGGAACCGTGTCAGAGAAGAGTGAAATTGTGGAAAGCTGTATTTAATTCTGTAGGAGAGCAGTGAGTGTAATTTTCACCTTAGCGATTGTTATTGATTCACTTTCTATCCTAGAAATAAATGGAAGGAAACTTGGAAGGGTTAGGGAACATTCAGTGAGGCTTGAGGAATTAATGTAAGTCATGAAACAAGAAAGCTAAAGACATCAAAAACACACTGCATTTCCTGACACAGGAGTAACTCCTCCCCAAAGGATGAAGTCTTGCTTTTCTCCATAAATTAAGGAGCAAATACGGGCTTGCTCTGCTCCTCCTTCTCCTTCTAGTTCACCATAATACAAATCTTCCCAGGGAAAAGGCTCTACAAGGAACCAGAAAGGGCCAGGAAGTGTCATGAGGCTTCTCCTATTCATCTTTCTGGGAGGAAAGGGCACCTTTTTCCAAAGTTGGAGCTAGCACTGGTAAAATAAGATGATGATGATGATGATGATCAAAATCAATTGTACCAGGAATCATTTGAAAACAGGCTCAGAAGTGTTATGTGGACTCAGTTCCTTCAGGTAAGCCCCTGGAAAAACAGAAGTGGGAGAAAGTGGGAAGGAAGGAGAGTTAGTCCAAAATTTTGATGCGAGTCTTATGTTTAATTTAAGTGGAAAATTTTCATGTAAAGAATGAAGTAATAAACCAAAGTCTTTCCAGCAGCTCTCCACACATCTGATGCCCTAATGTAAGCATGTTTATATTTCCTGTTATCCTTCCTGTCTCTGAAGATCCATCCAACTGCAACCCTTCTCTTGGCAAAGAGTGGAGCTGGAATAGCTGTTTGGTTGTAAATCCAGAATGGAGAGGTGCAGAATTTACTGTGAGAACAGTGAGCTGAGAATAATGTCACCCTTAATGCCTTTCATCTGGGCTGGAAAGTTAATCCTGAGGCAAAGCAGGTCCTGGTTAATGTTTACTGGGCTGCAAATAAAGGAACTTGCCAGAGATAAGCAGGATGTCTCAGGAGTCGAAGGGAAATGCAAACCCTCTTAGGAGACTCGGGGCTTTTAAGCCAATTAAGGATCATTTTAGGATTGTCAGAGTGATTAAATATAGTAGATAGCAGCTAGAAATACATGAGAATCTGCAAGAAAACTGTGTGTGGCAAGTGGTGATACTACAAAGCTGTGTGCTTTCCAGTTTCCCACGTAAGGGTTGGCCAGAAAGGCTCTGTTAAAGCACTGAGTCTTGGACAGAATGTCCAACTGATGGTGTTTTGAATTCCAGAGAAGGTTGATGTAATTATGCATCTGTCAAGCTGTTGAATCATGAGAATGTAAAGATTATAATACATTGATTTCCCAGGGACCAGGAGACTGAAAACTTCTCCATCTTCTGCCTAATGCCTAGGAAAGGAAAGTCAGCGAGGAGGTCTTGAACAGGATCTGCTTGAGACCTAAATTTCCACCATAACAGCAACTTCCTTCCCTTCTTTGATAGATGTCCTTCATATCAAATTGTGTTATTGCAAGATGATTAAATGTTTTCAGTCGTAGAGGCCAGGATGTTGGTTTTCCCCCACCCTGCCCCGAGTGTCTGGCTGTGTACAGAAGATACCAACTGCATTGTACTTTCTGCTTGGATAATTTGTTCCTCATCTCCTTCATAGCCACCAGAAGGAGCAGGAAACTGGATAGACTTGTCATGGAAGACAGATCTGTTCCACTGGCCGCCAGCTGGACATATTGTTGTTATATTCACCCTTTTGAGGGATGAAGTTCCTCAGGCAATGCCCCAGACCCTCACATTGTGCTTTTCTTTAGCCTGGTGCCCTCCCTGAAGGCATGCCAGAATTGTGGTTGACGTTCCCTTCTCCAGGACAGCAAAGTACTTGGTCAGAGGAGGCCATAGCTATCCTGAAAACCTTGCTGTTCCCTGAAACCCCCTGAGAGACTTCCCATAGCTCTGATGGACAGCTTTGGAAGTCTCTCAAACTCACTCCCTGGCTGAGCTCTCAGGGGTAAAACTACTCCTGTTCTGACTTACATGACCAGCCTAGTTTCTGCCTCAAAGGATCTGCCAGCTGGAGAAAGGCTTATTCTAATAGATCTATGGACTACCCTAGGAGAAAAGGAGTTGGAAGGTAAGGCAAGATACGTTTCCCTACTTCCCAGATATTTTTTGTAGTGCCTGGGGGAATCACAGGTGTCAGTGAGTGTGTTGAGTCATTAAAATAATCTAAAGCAAAGAAATCCTTTCTTATCCTCTCCCCCAGCCTAAGGCAGAGACTCACGTCGCCTTCTCAAATCACAGCCAGACAGGAAAGTGTATTATTTCCCATTTTATTATGTTTATGGCAAATGCTAAAGAGTCATAAAACCTTCTCATTGCTTGTAGTAGCTTTGTGAAAGGGAGAGAGGGAAAACCACAGACGTGATGGACTTTTTGTGGGATGCACTAAGTACTACTAGGTTACTCCAAGGAGTAAGTGACCAGGCAGGAGGACACAGAGTTCTGATCAGAATGTAAAGGAAAGTAACATGAGGCAACTATATGAGAGTAAAATACCTTGTGCATTTACCTACCATGAATTCTGTGGCTGAAAGTTAAAACATTTGCAGGAACTGAATAAATATCACATAGTTCTTCACTGTTAAAAGCTACAGTTGGCCCCATAGTGCCATTGCATGACTGGAAATGTTCCTGACAGGCAGTTTCCTGAGAGTTGCATGGTTGGCTTTTGTTGAGAAGAAATGCTTTTCATCTGCCACATAATACAGATTTATGTTAAGGCACATGGGTACAGATTTCTTCCAAATATTCTTGTAATACTCTGTCCCAGGAAGGCCTCACTGAAACACTTTGCTTGTTATTTGCTTGATGTAACACCAGTGTGATTTTATTTCTTTGTTTTAGCAAACCAGAATGAATGATTTGCACTGCCTGAACTTAGACACTTGGACTTGGTCTGGGAGGTGAGTTTCCCTCTCTAACACTTAAAAGTGAATGTAGCAGATTGAAACATATTGCTAAATAGTTCAGAGCTAATCCTGTAGCTTCTCCAGGAGGAGAATGAGAGTTTGGGGACTATTTTAACAGCTGCTATATTGTGATTTCAATTTAATTTGATTTCATAGTGGTTACTAAGCTTTTTCTGTTCTGCACCAAAGCACTGATGATGCTGTTTCAAGCACAGCATGCAGTGATTTAACATCCTAATTTTCAAGATGGGTGCATTTATCCGTGTGGAATTTCAGGTCTGATGGCTTTTTGAATGCTGTTTTTAGTATCTGTAGTTGGCTAATTACAGCACACGTTGGGGAAGGGTCTCTGTCATAAAAGACCATGAAATCCAAAATACTGAACATTCTTCCAAAACTCAGTTATTTCTGTATTGTGATCCAAGATTTACTCATGATTTAGTGTAGACTTGGATCACTGTAAATTTAGGAGCCTCCTATCCAGCCATTCCAGCACCTCTGCAAAGAGTCTTTGAGAGACTGAAAAAAGAGATTTAAGATATTAGGGGGGAAAAAAGTGCCTTTTCAGCATCTGCTGCTGTGGTGGCACCTCAGGGGAGGTAAAGTGTTCATATTTATTGATTATTTATTCCATCTCCTAATCACAAAAGGAGAAAAAAAATCAGTAGACCTTTCAGGACAATATCAAATCAGTATTTGCATTTTTGACTCCCGTTTACACTGTCTTTACATAAATTGCTTGGCCCGTTATTTCTGGTTACACACTTCCTTCATGAAGTCAGCAATGGTGGCTGTGTTAAAGCCAAGCATTTGTAGGGTCATCCCAACATAAAGATTCTTGTTCCAGGAGTCCTGTCATTCCCCACACAAACACTCTAAAATAAGAGAGCAGAAAAGCTCCCAGTGCAATGATGATTTTATTTAAAGCCCCACTAACCAGTCAGATTTCTTTCTTATTCAGCTCTACACAGGTTTCTTAAGGAATTGCATAATATAAACCTACAAATCCAGGAATATCATCCAGCAGGAGGCTGCAATATTTATTTTAGCTGCCACTACCCAGAAGTCCCTTTGCCTTCCCTGGGCTCCACTGACTTGTTACTCAAAATGTTCAATATTGTGTTATTTCTGGTACTGGCATCATTTTCTGCAGCATGAAAATTGACATTTTGTCACCCATCAGCATGTGGTTTATATTTTTTTAACCATCAAAGCCCAGGCTGCCCCTTGGCCAATTTTAGAAGCCTCTTATACAAGAGTTGTGCAAAGCAGGCACTCAAACACTGCGACTTGGCTTCAACTTGAGTGCCAAATTTAGCAGGACAGTTCTGCAGTCCCTGTTTAGTTATCTCTGGTTCTTGAGGCTCTGCTTCCAGATGGAGAGCGGAGCAGGTACCAGCAGTGGCATCCTCTGGCTGCACCACAGATGCCTCCCTTCCTCACCCAGGCCTTCCTCCGTGCTCACGGAGGGGAAACAGGCACTTCTTGGGGGTGGCACGTGGGAAATAAATCCCCAGTTGTGCTTTTCGGGGACCAGTTTCTCTGCACTGAGTACAAAGGAAACACAGATCCCCAAACTGTTTTTTTTGGGATATCCCGTACGTTCAGGTTCTCTGCTGTTCACATTCTCACCCCAAGCAATTCCAAATAAAATGAAATCGATGTCCAACCTATGGTTTTGTAACGTGAGCACATCTTTGCAGTCATAAACCTACCTGTGTTTTGTACTTAGGAAATGCCCTTTTTGCTGACATTTACCTCAAGGTTTGGGTGCCCACCATTGTGTTACAGTGGTTGGAGAGCTGGTAGCTTTTGCATCAAAGGTAAAGCCACGGCCCTTGGATCATTTATAATCATTTCCCTAGGACTGGAGAGGCTTTAGCCCCTCAGGATTCATTCAATTTTATCTCAATTACCTCTTTACCTACAGTTTATTTAAATATTTAGTTTTTGGTTTTTTTCACTAGGAAAACATCCAAACTTATTCTAGGACAGACTGTCATTTTCTGCCAGGTTAATTTTCAGCATTCCTTAAAGCAAATTTGTTTGGTTTTTTTGTTTCACCAAGAATTAATATCAGTGGAGAGAAACCAAAGGATCGCTCCTGGCACACGCTGACTCCAATAGGAGATGACAGACTTTTCCTTTTTGGTGGACTAAGTTCTGATAATGTTCCTTTAAGTAAGTAATGTAGAGGTTATAATTCCGTGGTGCACTTCAAATCACAGTGACAAATAGGAAGTGGGATAGTCTTAGTTCTTTTTGTAGAAAAATTAACTTCTTTTCATGAAAAAAATGAGAATAATTTTAAGTGTGACAGATAAATCCAGCGGGAGGGGGTGATTTTCTCAATTTATCCGAAAGAAAAGAAACTAAATGTATTTTAATTGCAGATTTCAATGCACTGAGTGTTCAGTTAAACCACAAAGAGTGAAAAGATGCAGCTTAATGTAGTGATGATTTTACTGTCACCTGAGTATAACGTGTTCTTACAACACAGAGCTGTGGGTATAAATAAAAAAGGTAATTCTTTGCCTCAAAAAAGGCACTAATGCCTGTTCTTACCTTGTAGGTGATGGCTGGATCCACAGCATTACAACAAATGGATGGAAACAACTCACCCACTTGCCTAAGAGTAGGCCTAGGTATACAAACACAATCATGTGTGCTGAGCTTCAATCATTTATAAAAAATTAACTGATTTTTAAACTACTGAACAGTTTTAAAACAACAGTTTGAGTATTTTAGAAAGTTCATGCAGTATTGATTGAATAGTTTGCTTTAATACCTCATTTTCCTTTATACCTCACACAGCATTTTGAATTTCTGTATTTCTTATTGCTGATATTTGCATTGAAAGATGTTTTTGTGGGGAAGGATCTGGGTGTCCAACTAACCTCGTGTTCTACAGCCAAATTATTGTTGTTATAGAAGAAAATATCACAGAACTTTTGAGGAATTAATGACCAAGGAGAATAGTAAAAGTTGATTAATGTTGATACATTACTAGAAACAGAGGAGGAGAGAACCAGGAAAATTATGCAGCTTTCAGGGCTCAAAAGTAAAATATCTCGTTTGTTAACAGTGTTTGAAGCATTACCTGTTTTTATAAGATAATTACTGTTGAATTGATTTGCTATAGGTAGTTAATATTCAGGTTTTCACGGAATTCATTCTCTGCATCCACACAGGAACTCTGAGCACAATTTTCTCTCATTCTTTTATGATATAAATTTGCACAGTTCTGGTCTGGCATTTGCATGATTCCTGCCTTGTATTCTGTTACTGAAATATCTTTACCTTCATTAATCTTCTTCCTGTTTTATCCTATTCTAGGGTGTCTTTTAAATATAACAGCCACAGCTAGACCAAGCTTTCTGCTTTATTATACTTCCAGCTCTTTCAAGGCCAAATGAACTACCTTAACTTCATAGAATATTTTCTTTTTATGATTAGTGAGCTGATAGACAAAGGGACCAACGGCTGCCTTAAGTAAAGCCCAGCAGGAGCAGCCAGGGATTTGTGTTCAGTTCTTTACACATGGCTGGTCTCATAAACCCCCAGTGTGTCCCTGTTTTTCCTGGGCATCATGGAAAAGGATCAGGAAGGGACAGAATGTGCTGTTTGTATGGGCACCAGCCCCAGGAGCTGCAGCTCAGCTTTTCCTCTGCTGGAATAACACGTGTGCCTCTCTTGGCAGAGGGGCTGGATGTGAGGAACCAGTGGCTCCTGAGCCCCCAGTGGTTTCCAGGCAATTCCAGGGCAGATCCCATAGTGGGATACAAGTGGAGCTGTTGTGCACACACAGCCCAGCCTGTCCTGGGAGAGCAGAACCTTTGGATCACGTCCTGACAGGACCTCAGAGCTCCCTCAGTTCCAAACGTGTCCTGTGGTTCTCCACCACCTGAGGATTTTGGTGTGTTTGGGTTGGAGGCTGAGGACCTCTCAGTGACCTAATTAGTGAAAGAAGGGATTTGCCCTCCTTAAACAAACCCCAAAATCTTCATTAACCTTTCTCAGGAAGTCACAGAATGGTTGAGGTGGCAAGGGCTCTCTGCAGATCCTCCAGTCCAGCCCCCCTGGAGCAGGTGACACAGGAACACATCCAGGTGAGTTTGGAATGGCTCCTGGAAACATGGATGAAAGGAGCCATCCCAAAAGCCTGCATGTGGATTGAACTAGCTTGAGTGTGAAGTACTTCCTTGTACCATGGTTGTATCCCTGTACTCACCCAGGATCACTGCAGCATCTCTGCAGCTGGAAAAGGTTTCAGTCAGTTCAGTTGCTGCTCTATGACTTAAAATACAAGGGCAATAATCCAGATATGTGTACTCCTTTTATAAATATTGCTATTCTTTTATAGTAATACACACTGTAGCACGAATTCATCAGTGTCTTTTCCCGATGCCTCTGCAAATTTGATTCCCTCCTTAAAATCTGTAAAGAATAATTTCCTTCAACCTTCAGTTTCAGTGATTTCTAAGAAATTGTCTTCTCAGGTGACTGTGCATTGGTAGAAAATACTGTTCTTCTTTCTGTCCATCAGTTGCGCTTGAGAGAACAAGGTGTTTAACTCCTGAATTCCCAGTGTTTTCATTGCCAGGTCATGCTGTCCTTGCAGCTGGAAGAGCTGTGTCTGAAGGATGTGTGTGATTCAAATAACGTGCTCTGTCAGAATGTTTAGGTGATAAGTTAGAGCAGCCGTGGGAGGACAGAAACTCTGTCAGGCTGTAGGAAAAGCCTCAGGTTGCGAGATAGGATGTCACCAGAGTCCAGGCAGGAAAGGCTTCCCACTGTTCTTCGTGACCAAGTCCAGGCCAGAGTATTCCTAATGCAGATCAGGCAGAGACAGATCTGTCCACAGGTATGAGGAAGGGAAAAGGTGGGGTACAGTTTAGCCTAAGGACTGATGTGAATGGAGTAAGAAAGTGGGAATGTTTACTTTTGCATGAAAGTTTAGGGGTGCTTTTTGTTTTGGTTCAGTAGCTCTGAAGGGCCAGAGCTCTGTGGGGATCATCTTGTGACATTCACTGCAGTGGTGATAGACCAGCAGAAAAATTAGAGGGTTTGATCTGCTAATAATGAAAAATAAACCTAACAAGGTGTGGCTGCGGAATCTCTGATTATAAAACCAGGTTTTGTGGGGTCTTTTTTACATCCTGTATTCTTCTATGCACAACACAAAGCCTGGTGTGATGTGACTGACACACAGGAAATCATCCCCAGGGATCTTTGGGGGAGTGTAAGACTGAAACAGGATAACTGGTGTTCCTAGAGCTCAGGGATCCGAGTCAGGACTGAGACCCCACAGTCTGAAAGCCACTGGAACTGTACTTCTGAATCAAAGAGTGGAAAATTTAAAAAGGAAAAGAAAAGCCATCCTTGGCAAAAGTTTTGTTTGTAGAGTTATGTTTTTGTATAAAAATTTTCCACTGTAGTGATAAATAAGATAAAGTTTATTCAGAAGAGTCAAATGGTGACAAAATATATTGATCTGTATGAAAACAGTTCTCATGAGATGGATAGTCTCCTTTTACATTGTTAAATAAACAAGTAATATATTTTAAGCTACTATTTTTTACCTCTGAACACTTGTGAAATAATGTCTTTGTCTTGCTGATAACTCAACTGGTGGTTGTTGCTTGGGCATTAATTGCATTTCTGATTTCCTTTCCAGATTGTGGCACACAGCCTGCCTTGGAAAAGAAGGAGAAGTGATGGTGTTTGGTGGGAGCAAAGATGACTTGCTTTTCATGGACACGGTCAGTAAACTGGATAATAACTCCTATCACTAAGATAATTCTAATTGATATCAAATCACAGAATCCTGGAATGGGTTGGGTTGGAAGGAACCTTAAAGCCCATCCAGTGCCATGGGCAGGGACACCTTCCACCAGCCCAGGTTGCTCCAAGCCCCGTCCAGCCTGGCCTTGGACACTTCCAGGGATGAGGAGTCCACAACCTCTCTGAGCAAATCAATCAATGTATTTATAGATGGGATTTAAATTTTAAAAAAAACCCACAAACAAACAGATTGAGACGTTCGCTCAAATTGGTAACTAACCAGTATAAATTATGTGCCACTGAGAATCCCCACCTGAAGCTTTTTTGACTGATGGGCTAAAAAGGAATTTGTAATTCAGATTCTTCACAAATGGTTATTTATGTATTACCAGTTTTAAATCATGCATATGGTAATTAATGTGACATTAGTCTAGAAGACAGCACTCTTGCTGAGATAAACTGTCTGCCTTTCTAATGGGTCTTTTTTCTCTCCACCAGGGTCACTGCAGTGACTTGCTGATATTTCAGACTCAACCTTATTCCCTCCTCAGGTGAGTTGTGGTTGTAGAATCACTGAATCCCAGGCTGGTTGGGGCTGGAAGGGGCCTCAAGGACCACCCAGTGCCACCCCCTGCCATGGCAGGGACCCCTCCCACCAGACCAGGTTGCTCCAAGGGTTATTTCACCCACAGGCTCCTGCACAGGCAGGTAAAATACCCAATTATCTCCTCAGGCAGTATTTGAGCCATGCAATGTGTGGTGATTCCCAGAAGTTTAATCACTGGGGGTGTGTAATCCCCCTGCAAAGGCACAGGTTACACAAACATCTGTAATTAATGCACGACACCAGCTTTAATTAGGTGTTGCTTTTTTGTCTTTAGACCATTTACTTAAATATTTCTTGGGGGTTTTTTTGCGTTTTCTTTCTTCAGGCTGTGTCTTGACTGCATTGGGAAGAACGCAGCTCTCTTGGAGAACCAAATTCCCTGCTTGCCATCCAAACTTCTGCAGGAAGTGCTGAAAAAAATCACCTTCTGGGCTGCAGTGACCCACCGGCAGGAGAGGAAAGCCGAGACCGAGAGACAAAGTCAACTCCACACCACGTGAACGAGGGCTGGGAAACCCTGGGACACCTCCAGGTGTTCTCTTGGTGAACTTTACTGATGTTCCAGAGCAACTGTGTGTTACGCTGAGTTCCTAAGTGAAGTTTGAGAACAGAAGAAATCCTTTTTAAGAGAAGCCTCTCTTGTTTTCTGGGTAGAAAACGGATTTGCTTCATTTGTTTATATTGTTCATTTCTGTTGTGGTCTTAAGGAGACAGTCCATCCAACTTGTTCTTTTGGAAGGGGACATGACACAAGACGTTTTCAGTTGGATAAAATACGGCTTAAGTCTAAAACTCTTCCTCCAGCCTTATCACATCAGCCTAAAATAATTCAACATAGTGTCCTGGGGAGATCCACACTCATCAGTCTTAAAGGTAACAAATCTGGGAACGCCACCAAACCTTGTTGTTTGATTCCACCAGCCTCTCCTCCCACCATCCATTTACATGATGGAGCCCAACCTCATGCTCCAAGTAGGAAAATCCAGAAGGGAACTGTGGAACTTGGAGAAAAACCTGCAATGAGCAGCCTGACCTGCTGTCTGTAGGAAAACTTCTGCCCATCACCTGGTTTTACTGTTTCTGTCATCACTAAGTCCTTTTGGAAATAAGTTGTATATTGTATTTTGGACGTGTAAAGTTTATATTTCATTCTTGTTTAAAAAAAAAATTTGCTTATTTATTGTTTAAAAAGAGCAAATGTAGTACTGGGCTATTTTTCTGTTTCAAATATTTAGTTAACAGGAGCACAGTCATTAAAATTTTATAGAGAGTTGAATCAAGGTCCATTTTGACAAGTCTTTGATGTTTTTACAATCTGTCAAAGTTAGTTATTTAGGGAAAGGAGGTTTGGAAGCAAATTTGCATCACAGAGGGAAGTTTTGTGAGTGGGTGTTGTAACAGAACTGTAATTTTACATGCTAAACTCCCTTTGCTCTTCCTTTTCGTGCAGGGATCAGGGAGCCCTCACCCCAAGGGTTTATTTTTGGGGGGATTCAGGTGACCCCCAGCATTAATTTTGGGGGGCTTCAGGTGCCCCCCATGGTTTGATTTGGAGGGGGGTTCAGGTGCCCACAAGCTTTGACTTGGGGAGGGGCTTCAGGTCCCCATCAAGGTTAATTTTGAAAGGTTCAGGTGCCCCCTAAGCTTTAATTTTGTGGGGCTCATGTGCCCATTGAGGTTGATTCTGAGGGTTCAGGTGCCCCCCTCTGTTGATTCTGGGGGGTTCAGGTGCCCCCCAAGGTTAATTTTGGGCTGTTTTGTTGCCCCCCCGGTTAATTTGGGGTGTTTAGTTGCCCCTCAAGTTTAATTTTGGGGGTTCAGGTGCCCCCTCAGGTTTGATTTTGAGCATGTTCGGCTGCCCCCGAGGTTAATTTTAGGGGTTCAGGTGCCCACCAAGGTTAATTTGGGGTGTTTAGTTGCGCCCAGGTTAATTGCAGGGCATTAATTGCCTCACACAAGTTAATTTTGGAGTGTTAATTGCCCCCCGGTTAACTCGGGGTGTTTAGTTGCACCCCCGAAGTTAATTTGGGATGTTAATTGCCCCCTGGTTAATTTTGGGCAATAACTGCCACCCCGGTTAATTTGGGGTATTAATTGCCCTGTTAATTGGGGGTGTTTAGTTGCACCCCCCTCCCAAGTTAATTGCAGGGTGTTAATTGCCCCTGGTTAATTTGTGGTGTTTAGTTGCCCCCCCAGGTGAATTTGGGGTACTAATTGTCCCCCAGGTTACTTTTGGAGTGTTATTTGCCCCCTGCTTAATTCGGGGTGTTAATTAGCTCCCCTCTAGGTTAATTGCAGGGTGTTAATTGCCCTCCCCGTTAATTCGGGTTCTTTAGTTGCCCTCAGCTTAATTGCAGGGCATTAATTGCCCCCCCCCGGTTAATTTGGGGGTGTTAATTACCCTCCCCCCGGTTAATTGCAGGGCGTTAATTCCCCCCGGGTTAATTGAGGCATTAATTCCCCCCGGTTAATTGGGGCATTAATACCCCACGGTTAATTGGGGCACTAATTACCCCGCTAATGGGGCGTGCGGCGCCGCGCATGCGCGGTGCTGCCGGAAGTTGCGGCGGGGCGGGCGGAAGTGGCGGGGCGGAGCGGCGGGGCC
>VWZF01004926.1:0-30432 GCA_013396755.1 Sclerurus mexicanus | reverse complement strand
TGTGAGGGGATCGGGGACAGGTGTGGTGTGAGGGGATGGGGACAGGTGTGGTGTGAGGGGGGGTCAGGGACAGGTGTGGTGTGAAATATGCGTGTGTGTATATTTGTGGGTGTTGTCTGGGAAGGCAGTGGGCAGGTGGGGCTGGGGGAGAGGGTTCTGCTCTGAGGGGCATTAAAAGAGGAGAGGGAGCCCCCTGAGAGGGGAGGCCTGGGGGTCAGACCTGGGATATCGGACCCCGGATATCAAACCTGGGATTTCAGACCCAGAATGTTGGACCCGGGATATTTGTCACACCTGGGAGTGCAGCATGTGGTGATCCCACCAAGGACCTTTTCCCCAGCTTGGGCTGCACAAACTCATCCAATGTCCCTAAGCTTCATACCAGTGTCTTCCCGGGACACGGGTTTGGGATTCTCCGTGCTGGTGGGATCTGGAGCAGGGAGGCTGGCCTTGTGGAATTTTGTGTGGGATAGGTGCAGTGTCCTGCGCTGAACTGCTGTGGGAAGGGCAGTGTGTGGGAGACTCGGCTTGGGACTTTGAGCCCAAAGGGACTTTGCTGGGAAAGGTCCAGGAGTTCCCAATTTTCTGGAAATCATATTGGAAGCGGAGCTGTCAAATTTAATCCATCTTTGACATCCCAGAACGTTTTGGTTGGAAGGGGCCTTAAAGCCCATCTCATCCCACCCCCTGCCATGGGCAGGGACACCTCCCACTATCCCGGGTGTCCAGCCTGGCCTTGGACACTTCCAGGGATGGGGCAGCTACAGCTGCTCTGGGGAAACCCACTAACCTATTTATACCTATATGTAGGTAACCTGTATGTTTTATATGTAAGATTTGAATTTTGAAAGAAATTTTTAATCCTTTCAAGATTTTTATAGCTAAGTCTTGAATTCTTTTAGAAAACAGACACCTTGTCTCCGTTCACCAACCGGAGCCAGGCCATTCCCTTTGGGGTTCCCTTGGGAAGTGGACGATCCGTGGGGTCGTTCCCAGGATATTCCCTAATCCTGCGGCTCCGTGTGGGATTCCGTAATCGCTCTGTGTGCCCGCAGCACGTCCCGAGATGGCGGATGAGAACGAGGAGCTGCCGGGGGACGAGGAGCTGCCGCCCGCCCCCGAGGACGGCTTCGAGCAGCTGGAGAACGACAGCCCCGCCGAGCGCAGCGGGCACGTGGCCGTCACCGACGGGCGCTGCATGTACGTCTGGGGAGGATACAAGGTACAGCTCCCGCGGGAGGCACCCCGGGCAGGCCCCCCTGCAGCATGGCTCTGGAACCTCGGGCGAGGCTGAAATGAGGCACCTGGGCACACAGGGTTGAAGGGGATGTTGTCTCACTGGAGTTGTGCGCCGTGGGAACGATCATAGAATCGTAGAATCGGTTGGGTTGGAAAAGATCTCCGAGGTCATGGAGTCCAACCCTTGACCCAACGCCACTCTCTTTACCAGATCATGGCACTGAGTGACACATCCAGTCCCAGTTTGAAAACCTCCCGGGACGGTGAATCCACCGCCCCTCTGGGCAGGCCATTCCAATGCCTGATCACTCTCTCTGTAAAGAACTTCTTTCTAATATAATAATGATTTTCTTTTTTCCCCCAGCGTTGTCAGCACAATATTTTGGGTGTTAAAGGTCCCAGGTTGGTTGTTGGCACATTGCGGGGTTGTGTGTGTGCTGCAGGACAGAATGATTTTAAGATGTTGACAGCAAGGTGAATTGTCAGTGAGCTCAGTAAATAAACTGGCGTTGTGCAGGGATGGGGGAGTGAAAAAGGAAATTTGGGCTCTTTTCTGCTCCCTGGCTCGGGCTATAAAACAGAGGTTTAGCTCCCATTTACCCATTTGACTTCCCTTTACCCCCCTGGCTCTGCTGGGAGCTCGTGTGGGAGCTGATTCCTGCTCTCCATGCAGGTGAGAGGCACAGGAGTGCAGCAGGCACGGCTCCTGCCTGCTCTGCCCTGTGAGGAGCTCTCTGAGGGCGTGTGGACATTCCCAGGAGTCTGTAATTCCCTGTGTCAGGCATCCTCCTAGCATTGCTTGTTCTCCTCTGACCTGTTCTGCAGAATGCCCAGGTGCGGGGGTTTTATGACTTCTACCTGCCTCGAGATGAAATTTGGATCTACAACATGGAAACTGGAAGATGGTACAGTCAATAATTCATTTAATTTTGGGGGAAAATTCAATAAATCCTTCAATTGCTAGAGAAACCATTCTGAGGGGCTGAGCAGGGAGAGAGTTCCCTGATCTCTTGATTCCCACCTATCAAACTGTTGCAAAAATGTGTAAAATATTTCAGGTTTGGGGCTTTTTTTTTTCCTGTGAAAACATCAAATATATTTTCACAGCAAAAAATACCCATAATGAGAACATCAAGTATGTTTTCCAAGGATGAAGTGGGAGAGGCAGCTTGGACGGGCAGCCTGGATAGGAGTGTGTGGTGACCATTGTGAAGTATTTTGGGATGCCTGGGATAGGACATGGCACGTGGAAATTGTGTTTGTGCCACTTCTGGTGAGAGTTGTGATCAGGGAACCCCTGTTGAGGTTAATTTTAATTTAAATGTTGGCACGGTCAAAGAAACTCCTCAGTGCTTTGCAGACAGTGGGATTTCAGTTGTGCTTCCAGCCCTTCCCGAGGATAGGGACAGCCCTGGACATGGACTGGAAGCTCCCCTTTGTGGTTGTGGTGTTTACAAAGAGGAAAAATCCAGTGGCAAAATAGAAACCTGCAGTTTAGACAGGTGCTTCCTCTTTGCCTGAGGATTTGGAACATTCCAAACTCCTGAGCTGGGCAGACAGGATTCCTCCCCGCAAAAAACGCATATATTAATTAAATTGCCATTTCCCCGCCCCTTCCATCCTACCAGGTTAGTTTTATAAACTGTTTCACCGTCAGAGTTGTGAACAATTCCTAACTGGGTGTCCACAGTGACCTGTTGTAACTCAAACCACGCTGGCAGCGTTAGAAAATTGCACCCCAGATAAAACCATTAACACTTATTCTGATGAGGTGAAATGTTTGACGCTGTTCTTTCAGGAAGAAGAGCAAAACAGAGGGAGATGTCCCCCCCTCCATGTCTGGGAGCTGTGCTGTGTGCGTGGACAGAGTGGTGTATCTTTTCGGAGGGCACCACGCCCGGGGCAACACAAACAAGGTCAGCACTCCATTTATCCCATCATTTCCCAAGAGGATTGTGCCCTGGCAGCTTTGCAGCTCTGAAGGAACACCCCGAGCTGGCATTTGTTCTGTTCTTGTGCAATTCTAAAGTCACCTCGTGCCTCTAAGTTTGCTGCTTTGGAAAGATGGGAACTGCCTGAAATAATAGCAGGAGGTGAGCTGGGGCTGCTCTGTGCTGCTTGGAAATGTTTTTCTTCTCTGGAGTCTCTGATAATCCCAGAATCTTTCAGGTTGGAAAACACCTCCAAAATCATCGAGTCCGAACTTTGACCAATCCCCACCCTGTCAACTACAATTAATTAATAATATTTTCTGATGTTGTGGCACTGTGGTTTAAATTAGATAGCTTTGGCCTATATAAATATATAGCTTGTTGATTTAAATATAGAGATATATATTTAAATAATATAAACTGGAAGGAGCTTGATGCAATTTTTGCAGACAGTTTGAAACAAACTGCTTTTATAAAGTGGGGATTCCTTCCTGCTCTGACATTCTTACATTTCAGTTCATTTCTACATGCAGCTATTTCTCTCCCTGGAAGAGGATGTAACATGCAGAGAAGGGATAATACCATAAAAAACCCCATTTTTAAAATTTTTTTAACCATTTTTTAAATTTTTTTAATTTAAATTTTTTTAATTTTTAAATTTTTTTAACCATTTTTTGATTATATAACAGCTGCTTCTCTGTACACACCTCTGTTACACCCCGTGTTAGCTTTTGGATGGTGAAACTCACTGTTCACAGCCCTGTTACTTGTGTAAATAGTGTTTGAGTCTGCAAAAAGATGAAGGATTTGTGAATCCATATTTTGTTCCAAATGTTTTCAGCGCTTCAGTTCTCAGCTAAGAAAAGAACTTTATTTCTGTCTTTGCCAATGCATGTTAATTAAAAGTTGCTACTATAACACCAATCAGAAAGCTTTGACCTCTCTTTTCTTCTTTTTCTCCAGTTCTACATGTTGAATTCCAGATCCACAGACAAGGTGCTGCAGTGGGTGCGAGTGGAGTGTGAGGGGGTGCCCCCCTCGTCCAAGGACAAGCTGGGGGTGTGGGTGTACAAGAACAAGTAAGGGCTCCACGGGAACTCCCTTTCCATCACTCCAGGTCGTGTCTTTGCTGTGCTGTTTGTTTGAGCAAGACCTGCAGGAGCACTTGTGGTTGCCCAGAACAAGGGATGTGTTGGGTGAACTGCTGGTGGGGGTTTTAGTGAGCTGGGGGTGCCCCAGATTTGCCAGAAGGGCTCTTGGCATTGCAGACCTTGGGAACGATGAGGAAGACAAGGTGCTGAAGGCACAAATGTTGTGGACTTGCACCCCCATCATTCATTCCCTGTGGTGCTGGGAGGAGGTTCCAGGGAGACCTGAGAGCCCCTTCCAGAGCCTAAAGGGGCTCCAGGAGAGCTGGAGAGGGACTGGGGACAAGGCATGGAGGGAGAGGACACAGGGAATGGCTTCCCAGTGCCAGAGGGCAGGGCTGGCTGGGATATTGGGAAGGAATTGCTGGCTGGGAGGGTGGGCAGGCCCTGGCACAGGGTGCCCAGAGAAGCTGTGGCTGCCCCTGGATCCCTGGGAGTGCCCAAGGCCAGGTTGGATGGGGCTTGGAGCACCCTGGGCTGGTGGGAGGTGTCCCTGCCCATGGCAGGGGTGGCACTGGGTGGGCTGTGAGGTCCCTACCAACTCAAACTGTAATGATTTGGGGTGATTTTGGACTATAACCCTAGAGCAGCTTCTGCTGCTTTGGCCATTCCATGGAGAGAGAGCTCACAGTTAGGGTAATTGCTGTGGAATTTGCTGCAGAGACTCAGGAAAGACAGGAAAATCCTTGTGAGTGCCTTCCAACTCGGGATATTCTGTGATTCCATGAAACTGCCCATGGTGCTGGTTTCCAGATCCTTGGTGTGTGGAGAGAGAGCTCATCGTTACCAAACCTGATAGGATCAGATCTAAATCTGAGCAGGGCTGGAGCTGTGGGTGTTTAATGAGGTGGTGCAGAATGTTTTCTGGCACTCCATAATCCAGGAGGAATTCCATTCCTGGCGATGCCATGCCATTAGTTTGTGGTACAGGCTAAACCCCAGAGATAAAACTGGAAGGTGAATCCCATCAAAACCCCAGGAGAAGGGTGTGGGAGCCCCAGCGCTGCAGGCTGAGGGGCAGAGAGCAGGCAGCACAGCCTGCTAGCTCCATTCCTTTGGAACTGGAGCAAAGCCTGGCAGCCTGAGGCCTGGGAAGCAGCTCCAGAGGGATTCCATGTGGGTGGGAGGGTCGGTTAGGCAACAAACAGGGCCCCACACCTGGAAAACTGGCACTGTGGAGACACTGGAAGTCATAAAGCAGTTCCCTGGTTCTCCAGTTTGAGCACAGCCTCTACAGAGCTGTCATTTGTAACGACAGATGGGACAGGATTTCTAATAGACCCCGGTCTGTGTTTCCTCCCAGGCTGGTATTTTTTGGAGGTTATGGCTATTTTCCTGAAGGGAAGCAACGGGGAACGTTTGAATTCGATGAAACCTCTTTTTGGGTAAGTGACCCGGGAAGTCATTTCTGTTTCAGCTTTAATATTTAATCAGTGCTTATTAAAACTTATTGCTTATTTATGGTTTTTAAAGAATTCAGGTCTTCCTAGAGGGTGGAATGACCACGTGCACGTTCTGGACATTGAAACTTTCACCTGGAGCCAGCCTATAACTACGGTAATTATTGTGTAGGTTAATTAAGTTGCAGCTCAGTAATGTTAACAGTAGTGCTCTTGGAGCCATTTGAACCACTCACTCACAGAAATCCACTCTCCAAACATAGGAAATTTGCCTTTTATTTTGATCTGTCTTCTTGTTCTCCCTGTGACTTGCTTTCTTTCATGCTTCAGTGGCCTTGTGCTCACGGGGAGCTCAGGAGAATGAAGTGTGTGGTTTGCTGTCACCATCACTGCCGTGTGAGGCTTTGGGACCTGTCACTGGAGGGCTCAGTTGTGGTCGAGTTAGAATTAAGCACTCCTGGTTACAAATGCACACATTTGGAGTGTCCCAGAGATATTCAGGAGCAGGGAAAGGGGTGGTATTGCCACAGAGCTGGAGGAAGGGAAATCGGAGACAAGTCACTCCAGGCTGCCAAAGAATTGCTTTGTCTCACTGCACACGGGTCTCAAGGATTTCAGAAACTCAAGAAAAATAATATTTAATAGAATTAAAAAATCCCAGAATGGTTTGGGCTGGAAGGAGCCTTAAAGCTCATCCAGTTCCAATGGCAGGGACACCTTCCACCAGCCCAGGTGGCTCCAAGCCCTGTCCAACCTGGCCTTGGACAATTCATGATTTATGCATATAATGATTTAGTATATCACTGTCTCATTTACAGTCTGTCTCTTGTGGATAAAAACAAAACTTGCACACTTCAAGAGGGGGAAAAAAAATAAATCTCATTTTTAGTAAGTTTTCTGCTCTTCCATCCATCCAAAAAGCAAGTCTGCACACGGGATGACTTGCTGGCTGGGGTTTTTTCACCCTATTCCTTGCTGCCCTTAGAACTGAGTTTCTCTGAGCTTCCCTCTCCTGGGGTGCCTGATTTGGGCTGTGTGTGTTTCTCTCCCCAGGGCAAAACGCCGTCCCCTCGCGCCGCCCACGCCTGTGCCACGGTTGGGAACAGGGGTTACGTGTTCGGGGGCAGGTACAGGGTAAGCCCAGCCCAGGTAAGCCAGGGGAGGTTTAACTCAGGCCTAAGCAGAGTATCTGACCTACCACCTGCTTTGTTGCAGGAGTCCAGAATGAACGACTTCTACTACCTGGACCTGGACACGTGGGAGTGGAACGAAATGTGGGTACTGAAACTTGACCAGCTGAAATTGTGTGGTGTCTGAAGGGAGACTTGTCAGGTCACTGCACAGGGCCAAGCTGAGTCCTGCAGATCCTGAAAAATAATGGCAGCAGGGAAGGGCAGAGGGCTCTTGTTGTCCCTCCTGAGTAATTTGGGGTGTTTTCATTGCCATCCAGACTCACACAAGGCATCTGCCCAGTCGGCCGGTCGTGGCATTCCTTAACACCGATTTCCTCGGATCACCTCTTCCTCTTTGGAGGATTCACCACTGACAAGCAGCCACTGAGTAAGTCATTGCAGAGGGATTTGGTGGTGTCTTTGTGCTCTTGAACAGCTGGGCACAGGAGCTTGAATTGTTGCTTGAATTCCTTCTAAATTCCTCCCATGCACTTGTGATCCAGCTCCTCATGGCCAGCAGCTAATTCCACAGAGCAGGAGTGTGGAATGTGTGGAGACATTATTATTTATAGCAATTCATCTGCTCTAAAAACGTGTCTGATGCAAGTGCAGTTAGTAAGAGCTTCACAGTGCTGCATCTTCACTCCCATACACCTCTGTTACATGGAACACCTGTTGTCAAACAGGAGCCAGTGTTTTAAAAGGTTTATCCTAAAATACTTGGTTTATTTAAGAACAGAAATGGGCTGTGCTGCACCAGAGTACGTGTTCATTGCAGCAAAGATGCCAGAACTAACAGAATCCTGTTTTATATCTGCGGCTTTGCCTCTTTGCAGGTGATGCTTGGATTTATTGTATCAGCAAGAACGAGTGGATACAGTTTGAGCATAACTATTCCGAAAAACCAAGGTATGGCAGACAATTCCCTGGGAAATTGTTTATCAAGGGAGTGTGGAAGCCCTTGGTGGTGGCTGTCAGAGAGGGGACACAGGTTGCTCCTCACAGCTCTCATTCTCCTTGTGTCCCAGAGTGCAGGGGTCGTGCTCCCAGAATTCAGGTGAGCCCCACGCAGGGCAGGTGCTGGAGGCAGCCTGTGGCTCCGTGTCTGTGGAACAGCAGGAGACACGGAATCTGGGGGTTGGTCTTGGGATTTAGGGTTTGGTTTGGCTGCAGAGGCCTCTGAGCTGAGACTGTCAGCACCAGAGCTCACTGCAACCAGTGTGTCCCTGCTGTCCCAGCAAACTGGGCACGGGCCGGTGTCCCCGAGCTGGTGGCTCATCCCGTGCACACCCAGTTTGTTTTTGCCTTCCTGCTGAGTAAATAAGGGTTGATGACCTGCAGCTTAAGCGCCAAAACCCCTGTGATGCACACGTGTGGCATGGAAAACATGTCTTGGATTTCCTGAGATCCATCTTGTTTGGGAAGTGATCTGATCCACGTTAACGAGTTAAAGCAGTGATTTTTCCTAGTTTTCCCCCTTTGGCCTGGCCCTTGGGATGGGGAGGGATCTTCCCGGGGCAGTGATGAGGCTGAGCTGGGATTTGGGGTTAATGCAGTGCTGCCTTCTGTTCCTAGGCTGTGGCACACGGCCTGTGCCAGCGAGGAGGGAGAGGTGATTGTCTTTGGGGGCTGTGCCAACAACCTGCTCGCCCACTCCAAAGCTGTAAGTCCACTTGGCGTGTTCCCTCCCTGGTGCCAGGCTGAGGTGGTTGTGGTGGGCACTGGGATCTTGAGGGGATCACACAGGTGCATAAACAAAGCCTGAGGGGGAGATGGGTTGCTCCTGTCCACATTCCCTCAGTGCAGATGTCTGAAGGCTTGGAAACCTGAAGGCTTCCTCCAGAGGAAGGTGTCCCTGCCCACAGCAGGAGGGTGGAATGAGATGGGCTTTAAGATCCCTTCCAACCCAAACCACTGTGGTTCCTTAATTCCGTGATCTGGTTGTGTGGGCCTGGGCAGCTTTGGCTCCTGCTCTAAGAGTGTGAACTCACAGCACTAAACATCTTCTCTCTCTCTCTCTCTCTCTCCTGCCCTCCCAGGCTCACAGCAATGAAATCCTTGTGTTTTCCCTACAACCAAGATCTCTCGTAAGGTAAGGAAGCAAGACTTCAACATCGAATTGTTGTGTCCCTAGCTTAGGTGTCAGGAAGGGATTCCTGACTGAGGGTGGGTAGGCCCTGGCACAGGGTGCCCAGAGAAGCTGTGGCTGCCCCTGGATCCCTGGCAGTGTCCCAGGCCAGGTTGGACGGGGCTTGGAGCACCCTGGGCTGGTGGGAGGTGTCCCTGCCCATGGCAGGGGTGGGATGGGATGATCTTTAATGTCCCTCCCAACCCAAACCATGTGATTCTAGGACAAGCTGTGCAGGACTACCACCAGACCCATTTATGTTCCTAAAACAGCGTAAAACACTTCCTCCTCCAAGGAATGCTGCCAGAGCAGTTGTGAGGATGGAGCAGGATTCTTCTCAGCACGTGTTTGGTGCTGCTGCTGAGCAGGATCCCGCAGCAGCAGCTCCCCTTGCAGCCCTGTCCTCTCCCCCAGGCTGTGCCTCGAGGCAGTGATTTGCTTCAAGGAGATGCTGGCCAGTTCCTGGAATTGCCTCCCCAAGCACTTGCTGCACAGCGTCAACCAGCGCTTCGGAAGCAACAACACCTCTGGCTCCTGAGCCACGGGCAGCCCCGGGGGAGGATCCCAGGGTGGCAGACATTAAAGGTGTGTAGGTTAAACCTCTGTGTCGTCCTAGGTAGTCGCTTCTCGCCTTTACGTTGCATGTGAATGGCCTAGAGAGAACCTATTTTTGTGTCAGAGATGTTTGCAATAAATGTATTTAATGCAAGTGGAGACGTAGCCTGAGCTTAAGCTGAAACTAGTTCTGGGGCTGTGCACCTTGAGGCCGGTGCGAGGCCGCCCCGAGCCCCTGGGGACACACGTTGGAGTGGCCAGCCCAGGAGCTGGGGACAGTGGGGCTGTGCAGGGAGTGCTGAGCACGCCACGACCGGGGTGTTGGTATCCACAGCTCAACGTTCTGCCACAAATGCTTAAGGTCAGAGAAGCGGGATTTGGAAAGCGTCCCGTCAGTCAATAAACTGTCGTAAACCTCGAGATGTTAAAGCACCACTGCTCTCTGCTTGGCTGTAGCTTGGTTTTTTTGGAACTCTTTTATGTTGTGGGACTTCAGTTGTGAACCTTAGGTAGCAGATATTCTGCCCTGAGAGCGGGACTGGAAGTGCTGGAGCCTGTGTGCATGGAGCAGCCCTGGCAGGAGGGGCAGGGAGAGGGCAGGGCTGCCCCGGCTGTGTCCCAGGGCAGGCAGGGGACAGGAACGGGCTGTGCTGCTGGGGGGAAGGGGGGAATCATGTTTTAAGCTGTCTTCAAAAAAACAATTAAAAACTTGGACTTCTAGAACAAATCCTGTGCTGTAATTCCTGGTAGAGCCCCGGCGTTTATCCTGACTCCCGGCCCCTGCTGTTCCTCCTCTGCACAGGGAGCAGAGGGTGGGACCTGGGCCTGCACCTTCCCTGCTGCAGCCAAGGGAATGGTGGGGGGGAAATCAAATTCTGCCTTCCCCGAGGAACCACTTTGCACTGAACTGCCCTCGAAGAACCTCCAGCCCGTGGCAGGGGCAGGGAGGGGCTGAACACCCCGGGTTCTGCTGCCCCACATTCCGGCACCCTGCCCAGTGCTGAGGAAGGACAGAACCAACGGCCTGGGAGGACAGTCCTGACCAAATGCCAGCAATTTACTTCCATGTTTATAAGCTGTTGGTATCAAGAGTCCATCTGCACCACGCTGCAGGGCCTGGCCCTGGCTGCCTGCCCCGTGGGAACAATCCAGTCCCAGTGACACCAGCCGTGGGTCCGTGTCCGTCTGTCCCAGCTCCAGGTGCTGGTCCTGACCGCACCACTTTGGGGGTGAGAACCCCCAGCACAGAATCACTTCTTCTTCCTGTTCAGGAGATGAGGTGCAGACACTTTCACCTTACCAGGAATATTTCTTGACAAATCAGTGTCCTGGAAAACAGGGAAGAGGAAAAACTGAGCACGGCAGAAAAGCATTTACAGACACCCTGCTGAGCCCTGGGCACAGGGGGGGCACAGGGAGGGGCACAGGACACACCTCCAACCTGCACTCCCAGGGCAGGCACGTGCTTCTGCCACAACAACTCCCCCTCCCACAACCAGGGATTTCTTGGAGGATGCTGCTTTTGTCAGAAATATTACTTCAGATCAAGAGCAACACGAGACAGAAACACAAGGCCCAGGGATACCCCTGGGGCTCCATTTCTAATGGTTCTTCCCAGCCTAAGCACCACGGGGTGCCCAGAGAAGCTGTGGCTGCCCCTGGATCCCTGGCAGGGTCCCAGGCCAGGCTGGAGCACCCATGGCTGGTGGAAGGTGTCCCTGCCCATGGCAGGGGGTGGGATGGGATGAGATTTGAGGTCCCTTCCAACCCAAACCCTTCTGAGACTCTCTGCCCTTCCCCAGCAGTGCTAACAAACACCCGAGCCAACAGCACACTCAGTTTTGCAGCGTTTCCCCCCAGAATGGCCCTGGTGGACATTTTGCTGCTGCTGTGACATTTGTACAGGTGGAACTGCAGAAGAGGCGTCACCTTCACGCTGCGGAACAGGTCCTTTTCTCTTGCACTGGCCTCTTTGGACTGCATAAAGTTGTGCAAGGCGATCTTGGCAGCTGTAAAAACACAGGGGAGAGTGAAACAGCTCGGAAAACCACACTGGCCTCACGAGGCAGAGCATGGAAAAGGATCCAGGGCTTTCAGACCGTACCTTTGCCCTTCTTTTGGGTGCCCGGGGTGAGCTTGACTTTATACCTGCCCAAAGAGAAGGTTTCTGTAAGTAAAACACAGGCTGTCACCAAACTCCACCCCAAAAAGTGCTGCCACTTACTTGTAGTTGGTCATGGCTGTGTAGGGAGCACAGATGGGCACGGCAAAGAGCAGGATGTCCTCGGGGTGGGGCTGCCCAGTCAGGGAGTCCAGCAGGGCCTCGCCGTCCTGAGGGGCAAAGGGCTTCATTTGGCACCAGGCAGTGCCCTCCAGCCCCTCCCTGCTGCCACCCCTGGGGACTGAAGGGTCCCTGCCCACGGCTGGGGTTGGAATTGGGTGGCCTTGAGGGTCCCTTCCAACCCAAACCATCCCATGATCACTCCCTGGCATCAAATCACCAAGCCACGATGCATGAGTGGCCCTCCCTTTGATTACTGAAATCACATCATTTGAGGGATCTGAGTTTTGGGACCCCCTGATGTAGTTACACCTTCACAGGGTCACCACCAGCTTCCCCTGGGACAGACACCATTACCCTCCTTCAGTAAAGAATTCAAGGGAATTCACTTATTCCCAGCCCTGGGCAACACCCTCAGCCTGTAATTACAGCAAAGTCTGAAGCAATTTGATATGTAAATAAATTTCTAAACTAAAGAACAAGGTGCACTGCACATCGTGTCACCCTCCTGCCCAGAGCCAGCTCTCCTGGCCGTGCCAGCACCTCCGGAGGCAAAAGCAAGGGAGCCAGCTCTGGTTTCATGGAGGAGGTGGAGATGAGTGAGGCAGGAAGAAAAGGGGGTTATTTGTTAAAAATTACACTTAAGCTGGGTTCAAACAGCCCTGGGGGGCTCCCACAGGAACACAGCCCTGGCCTCGGCACCCGGGGAGCTGCAGACAAACATTTACCTCCACTCCTGGCTGCTCCTGGTCCTGCTCCTCCTGCACACACAACGAGAGGACAGTGAGAGCTGGAGGGAGCACACAGCTGCCCTCTCCTCCCCTGACCCCAGAGACAATAAATCCTCTTGCCAGCAGTACCCAGAAAGCCACGCTCTCCCTGCCAAGAGAGCTGCACTCGTTCCACAGCACAGGTGAGAGCATTCTGGAGTGGGCGGGGGGTGGAGTGTTTCCTCCCAAGCCCCGATGTGCCTGGCACACACCGAGCTGGGAGATGGGGCTCCGAGATCCCGGGAGCTCCGTTCCAGCTCGCCTGAGTGGGAGGTGTCACTGAGCTGGATCCTGGAACTCCTCCCAGCTGGGAACGGGAGGTGCACAGGGATTGCTGCAGGGCTCTGGGAGGGCAACGGAGTCCCCAAGTGGTGCCGTTTGGCACAGAGCTCTCCACAGTGCCCCAAACCCACAGGCGGCAGCTCAGCTCCCACACAGTGCCAGGAGAGCCACAGCAAGGGACAGGCACATGGAGAGGAGAGGAGAGGAGAGTTCTCTTCACCTCATCCTGCTCCTCACCTTCTCACCCTGCTCCTCACCTTCTCATCCTGTTCCTCTCCTTCCCATCCTGCTCCTCTCATTCCCATTCCCCTCCTCACCTCCCCACCCTGCTCCTCACCTTCTCATCCTGCTCCTCCAGGGCTGGATCCTGTGCCTCGTGCAGCAGGATTCCTGCTGGGAGGGTCTCCTTGCCCCCTCCTGCTCCACGACGCGGGGCCTTGGGTTTCTGCTGTTGCTTCTTTGCTGCCTCTTCTTTTGTCTTGCCCTTCTTGCCTTTTTTGCCCTTGTCCTCCCTGTTGGAGCCTGCAGACTGTGGGTACACAGGTGGTGAGAGCAGGAGGAGGAGCCCCCAGGGTCCCCGGGAAGGAGGAGCCCCCTCCCTCACCCCCAGCAGCTTCATGATGAGCTCCCGGTCCTCCTCGTCCTGGTCCCTGTACTTCTCCTTCATCTTCTTCATTTTGCTCTGCAGAAAGAAACACCAACAGCTTCAGAAACAGTGACTTTTGCACCCACAAACACCCGGATGCTGATCCCACATGCATTCCCCTTCCCAGTATCCCAAACCTCTCCCGGTGCAGTTCACCAGTAACCAAGAGACTGGTTCCAGTGAGCTCCTGCTCACAGACCAGCACCACCAGCAGTCTGAAGGCACGAGGCAGCCATGGGTGTCTGGGAAAGCTGGGATTTCTGTCCACACCTCACATGCCAACCCTGGTCCCTGCCCACCTTCTGGCCCCGCTTGATGGGCTGAGGGGCTGGCAGGCCCCTGTTGCTGCTGGGGGCAGTGGGAGGCTGTGTCTCCACCTCCTTCTGCTTCTCCTCAGGCAGCTCCGAGCTCTCAGAGTTGTTCTGCTGCTTCTTTTTCTTCATTTCTCTAAGGAAGACAATCAGGACACACTGCCCCTGGTTGTGACAAGAGAGGCTGCTGCTCTCCTGGCAGCATTCCCACCCTGCTCCCACACCACGGAGCTATGGAGGCACCTGAGGCACAAACTGGGAATGACCCCTCCCCAGTAAAACCTCTCCAGGCCACGAGCACGCAAGAAACTGCTCACAGGCAGCAGTCCCCAAGGCCAGGAGCAGCACCCCACCCTGGAAATGTAGGATGGACAGTGGGTATGGATCTATGGATCGGCCCAGACTGGGAGGTGCAAGACATGCCCTGTGCCCAGGGCTTGGGGAGGGAATGGGAAGGAGGCATTTCCACAGAGAAGCTGTGGCTGCCCCAGCCCTGGAAGTGTCCAAGGCCAGGTTGGACGGGGCTTGGAGCAACCTGGGACAGTGGAAGGTGTCCCTGCCCACGGCAGGGGTGGGACTGGGTGGGGGTTAAGATCCCTTCCCACCCAAACCACCCTGGGACTGTGTGGTTCCATGAAACACAAACTGGCTCTCACCTCCTCTCCTTGGCAGAGAGATGCCTTCGCCCCTGGGCCTTGCTGTCACTCTGGGAAGGGAAAGGCAGTCAGGGCACGCCCAGCCCAGCAGCAGCTCCCACTGCTCTGGGCCAGCACCACAGCTGGGGCCTTACCAAGCTGGGCTCTTCCTCTCTGGGCAGGATTTTCTGCAGGGATCTGTGGGGAGATGGAAATGGAGAACCAACAGATGTGGAGCAGCTCTGCCACGGACACATCAAGCACAGCCCAGCCATGGGCAGCTCGGCTGTAACACTTCCAGCTCTCTAGTTCTTGAAAACCCCAGCTCTGGGGAACGGGAAAGGCAGGACTGCTGGGATTTAGTTTACAAAACAAGCCTCAGAGCTCTGCCAGCTCATCTCACACACACAAACACAACAAAGGCAGCCAGGGCACTGAGGGAACCCCTGATGTGCCACTTCCCAAGCACACAGCGCCCTCGGCCGTGGTGTGCCCTGCACGGCTCTCCACATCCACCCACTCAATCCCACCTCCCTGCACACCCCAGGGAGTGCCACCTGCAGGGACAACAGGGAGCTGAGCCCAGCTCAGAGCCTCACACAGAGCAGAAACTGCTCCGGGCTCAGATCCCAGGTGCCAACAGCCCTGAAAGGAAGATGGGGCAGCATTCCCACAGCACTGCCTTGCCGGGCATGGAAAGGGGAGATGGCAGCTCATCCCAGCCCTTGCCCTGGCAGCCTTTTAGGAGACCCTCAGAGGTGCCCCCGTTGCTGCTGCCTCTCTCACCTCTGAGACTGGAGGTGTGACAGGTCAATGGTTGTGTCTGGGTAATTCACCTCTTCCTCCTCCTCCTTCCCCTCGCCCTTCGGCTCCGGATGTTCCACTTCATCCTCAGATTCCCCATCCTCCTCCTCCTCAGAGTCACCCTCTGGAGCAGGCGTTGGGTCTCCTCTTCCTTGCTCCAGGTCAGCAACACCCTCATCACAGTTATTCTCAGGTGCGGCTTCCACATCCTCTGGAGCTTCCACATCCTCTGGAGCTGCTTCCACATCCTCTGGAGCTGCTTCCACATCCTCTGGAGCTGCTTCCACATCCTCTGGAGCTTCCTCACACTCCGCTTTTTCCTCCTCACTGCTGCTGTCTCCTCCTTCTGGGGCACAGAGGGGAGGAAAGAACAGTCAGAAACACCAAACTGATCCATCACAGAATCATGGAACCACAGAATCCCAGGATGGTTTGGGTTGGAAGGGACCTTAAGGACCATCTCATTTTTATCTCCTGCCATGGGCAGGGACACCTCCCACCAATCCAGGTTGCTCCAAGCCCCGTCCAACCTGGCCTTGGACACTCCCAGGGATCCAGGGGCAGCCACAGCTTCTCTGGGCACCCTGTGCCAGGGCCTGCCCACCCTCCCAGCCAGCAATTCCTTCCCAATATCCCACCTATCCCCGCCCTCTGCCAGTGGGAAACCATTCCCTGTGTCCTGTCAGTGATCCAGGATCCCACAGGGATCACACAGAGCCTGAACAGAGGCACATGCAGCACCAGCCCCCCTGTACCTAACAGCTCCACTTCTTCAGCCACCAGCTCACTGGCGCTGCTGGAAACCGTTTCCAGATCCTCATCCTGGACTTTGATCTTCCTCTCTTCCCGGTGTCTCCAGACACAGCTTTCGTCCACCTGGAAACAGAGGCACCTTTATGGCAGGGCAGGACCAGCCCCAGCTCACTGGTCTGTTCACAGAGCACCTGATGTGGCTTTTCCTTTCCTTTTTCACACTTTCAGCCATCAAAAGGCAACAAAACTAACCCAGCACATTTAAACCCAGGTGTGACACCCCTGAGAGGCCCGTGACACAGATTCCCTGAACATCCCCACGCTCCAGGCAGAGCTGGGAGAACAACCTGGCAGAGGCAGGAATGTTCAGTCTGTCTGACAGACAGTGCACACTGGGGAGAGATGGAAATGAAAGCAGAGTCATTATCAGCAACAAGTGTCTTATGGGATTTGTCCCAATGGGAAAAGAAGTAATGGGGAATATCCTGATAAGCAAGACACAGAAAATAAGCCTCCTGCAGCTCAAAGCACATTACAAAAGCCAGGAGGAGCTGATGGGAAAAGCTGTACCTTAAACAAGAAGCTGAAGCCCATCATCAGATAGGAGGGTGGAAGGAAATTCTTTTTCCCTGAAAAACAAAGGCAGAGTCTCATGAGGAGATTAAACAGCCAGGTTACAGGATGTACTTCCAAAACTCATTTTTAGTGGAGGCTTTAGGCTACCAAACAGTTACACTGGGGCTTATTTTATCTCTTGGATGAGAACAGAACTCAAAAGCAGCTGAGCTAATGAGCTGCTGCCCAGGGCTCGGCAAGAAACGCTGCTGCAGCTGCCTCATGCTCAGCCTAAGCCATTCCCCAGCAGATTCCTGGGAGAAGAGAGGGATCTGCTGGCTGCCACTGCAGGATAGCCCAGCAGCTCCAGAGGAAATGCCACATTCCCACTGTTCCCTTGTGTCTCACCTCGGATCATGAAGCTCCCAGTAGTGAGGTATTCTCCTGTGGGTGCAGTTTTAGAAACCTAAAAGAAAATAAACATGATATCCCATAAGAAATATGTGTGACAGAAGGCCAGCATCATGTAATAACACCACCAACGAAGTAACTGCTGGAACAGCTCTCAGGAGCCGAGGGGTTCTTCCTCTCCTCCGCAGGGAATTTTCCTAGGAGATGTTCCAATCCAATCCAATCAGCACTGTATTCCAGAAGTCCCGGGTGAGGAACTGGGCTATTCAGGAAATTAAACCACCAAAACTTCGCTGGAATCTCTGCACTCCCACATTTGAGTCACACCTCAGCCTGACCCCATCCATCAGCTCCCGCTGCCTCGCCTGCACTCCCACCCCAGTTCCCTCGGAGATGTCCTGCCTGGAAAGGTCGTTCCTTACCTGGTTGTGGGAGACCCACCAGGCACTGGTGACCACGCGTGCGTCCCAGGCCGCGCTGTAGCACAGGGCCATCGTCCCAGCCTCCGTCAGCGTCCGCGGCGGGATGGGCTCCCCTGCAAGGGACACCCACGCAGGGCACATCAACCCCTGCACCTTCCACACCCGCCCCAGAGCAGCCTGAGGGCCCTCCAGGATCCCACAGGCCCCAGCCAGGCACCTGAGGGGTTCTTGACCACGCAGCTGGTGGCTCCGTGCAGATCCGCGTGCACGTAGATGTCCCCTGGAAAAGAGGGGACCCCCATCAGCCACACGTGGCAACCACAGACCCCTCCAGCCAAGGGGAACTTCCTAACGCCAACTGCAAACAGCTGTTCTGGCTGCAAGGATGGCCAGAGGACACAGAAGCCTCTTAGTCCATCAGCTGTCCCAGGGAGAAGCAGCTCCTTTGCTCCTGAGGGGGCCCATCCAACCTCCTCTAAGCCCACAGTGCCAGAGGGACTCCCACCAACACGGTCCCCTTTGACCTGGGACCCAGCTTAAGGACAAAGCAGGCAGACATTTCCATGTCACTCCTTGACACCTAGAAAACCGGGAAAGGAGAGGCAAACCCACCCAGGCCTCACCACCGGACTCACCTGGTTTCAGGTAGCGCTTCACGATGAGCTCGTTCTGCTGCTGGTCCCTCCCAGCAATAACCAGGTAATTCTCAGAGCTGATGAACCACAGGAACTTCTCAAACCTGCCAAAGCACAGCAAAGCCACTGTGTGACAAACACCTGGCACTGACAGGACACGACACACGTGAGGTTTTGTAGCAAACTGAGAATAACCATCTCAGCATCCACGATTTCTGACACTGCACACGCTTTCACACCCATCCGTGTGCCTGGGGCATAAAAAGAGGCCATGGGACAACTACAGCACCACTGCCAATGGTGTTTTGAGCTGAAACAGTAAGTACCATCACCACAAAGTCCTCCTACTTAGGTCTACTTTAATAATTCAGTTGTTGGATGATTAAAAGCTTTGGGGTTTGGTTTCATTTGTTTGTTGTTTTTTAACTTCTAGAATCACAAAAAGGTTTGGGTTGGAAGAGACCTTAAAAACCATCTTGGTTCCACCCCCTGCCACGGGCAGGGACACCTTCCACCAGCCCAGGTTGCTCCAAGCCTCATCCATTTGGCCTTGAACATTTCCAGGGATGGGGCAGCCCCAGCTTCTCTTGGTTACTATCCCTGAAAACCACTCTGGGATTCTCTGACTTTAGGAAGCAGCTGCAAGGAGACCCAACACAAAGTGCAGTGCTTGGAAATCCTCATGAGCTCCACTTCCAAGCCAGTGCAAACCCAGCCCGAGAGGGGACATGAGAGAGGGACAATGGAGCTGCACTTGCCAATAGACCTTCCTGGCTTTCTGGATGGTGGTGACCGTCTGAACTTCCCTCAGTGTCTGCTTTGTCTTCTTCTCAGCTGATTTAAACGCCTGTTTGGACAGAAAGCAGGATGACAACCCAGCAGGAATCCCAACGCTGCTGACTGAATGCTGAGAAGGTCGGCAGGAGATGGCTGAACTCCATCAGAGCTCTGCTGTGCATTCCCTACATGCATGGGTGGGACAGCTGCCCTTCAACTTCCACCCTGGAGAGCTGCTCCCTGAAATTACCAGCCCTTGGACTGTGGGGATTCCCACTGATTTTCCACTCCTGCCTCCCTAAGTCCTGGTCTGTCCATATCTCCACCTCCTTTGAGTATTCCCAGTGCTACTGGTGGAAACAGAGGATACATCAGGGACCTGCAATTCTCCGGTGAGCTTTAAATGCCAAGAATAAAACAACCCCAGTTGGTTGTTTTTCCCTTTCATGTCTCATTAGGGCTCCTTAGACCAGGTCAGGATTTTCCACTTAACAACAACAGGGATTTTGCTTTTAAATACCTTCTAAAACCCAAGGGGAAAAATACCTTTTCTGCAGCTTCCACTGTCTTCTGGGTTTTCTTGGCTGCGTGTCTCTTGTGATCGTAGTACCTGTGAAGCACAGGTGTGTCCGTGCCTGCAGTCCCAGCAGGGTCACTCACCTGCAGGCTGTGCTTACCCCACACACATCTGCATTTTGTCCCACGTGCACAACTCGACCCAAAACTAAACTGAGGTGACAGGTAGAGACTCTGCCCCGGTGGGTTTGGCCCAGGACAATGCACAGCCCAGAGCTCGGGACAGGCTGCTCATTGCAATTTCTACCTTTCATTTTGAACAAGATATCCCGAAGCCCTCCCTCCTGCAGCACCATCAGCAACAACTGCAAGCACAGGGAGATTTCTGCTCCAGCACACATTTACTGAAAATCTTACTTTTTGGCGTTGGCATAGGCAGACAAACTGAGATCAACATCAACCAGCGAGGGTTTGTTTTTCTGAGGTTTCTTCAGCTGTTTGTTTTTACTCTTCTTCTTTTTTCCCTTTGGTCCTTCTGTTTCTTCTTTCTCTACGTCAGCATCCTCCTCCTCCTCCTCTTCCTCTTCAGATAACACATATGGGTTCCTAAAACACAGAACTATGATTAATCCTCTGATTAAGAAAACTGGGTATTTTTTAATTCTTTGAGCAAAGTGCTCTTAATTTAATTCTCTCCTGAAGTCTGCCAATGGCCTAAGGAGCTCTACAGCCTTCCCACTGTGCAGGCACAGGGAGGCTCCAGGATGCCTCACATGCCAGCCTGTTTATGTCTCGGGGTCAGCCAAAATTTGGGGTGGGGGGGGAAGAAAACAAAAGGAGAAACAAAGAGCCGAAGTTTTCCAATCCAAGGACCTGACCCAACACAAGCTCATTCCCTGCACTGCCATTTCTCTGAGTGAGCTCGCTAAAGATTCATGAACTTACTTTGCACGTTCCAGCTTTCACGCCCAAAGCTCTGGTCGCAAAAAGGACATTTTGTTTCTGTTTCCTTTTAATCTCTGACATCCTGCCCAGTGTCAGGGGAGGCTCCCCCAGCCACTGCTCCACGCAGTTACCTCAGCAGCATGGTGATGTGGTTTGTCTGAAGCTTTAGCTCCTTGATGGCGCTGGCAATGGGGTCTCCCTGGGCTTGAGCCTCCCTGACGATGGCGCCGATCTCGGTCCAGTCGATCTGGTTGGCCAAGGCGCTCCGCACCACCTGGATGGCCTGGTCCACCACGGCCAAGTTCATCTCTATCAGCTCTCCCTTCATCTTATCAGCTTCCTTAGGGAAAGGGAAGGGGTTATATCCACTGGAGCCACGCACACGCTCAGCAGTAGTGTGTAACGTAAGCGGTTGAGATCCAAGAATGAAGTGATTCCGTAGGATAATGGCCAGGCAGAGCAGTGCAGAGCCATCCCTGGAAGTGTCCAGGGATGCTGGAACAACCTGGGATAGTGGAAGGGGTCCCTGCCCTTGGCAAAGGATGGAATGAGATGGTCTTGAACCATGGGATTCCATGCTCAGTTAAGAACCAGAACGGGTCTTACCTGGGCTTGCTGAAGAGCTTCGAGTCTGTGCTCGTGATCCCGACGAACGTTTTCAAGTTTCTTCAGTGCTTGTTTTTCCTTTCAGAAACAAGGTGGGAGAGAAGAATGTAAGGACAGCTGGCATCAGCTAATCCTTGCTAGAACCAGGCGAAGGCCCTGGAGCCACCCCAGCTGTCCCAGCCCCGGGTGAGGACACACCTGCTGCAAGGCCTTCAGATCAATCTTCTGCCCCTCCAGCTTGGAGTAGAACTCATCTGTTGCCTGCAAGAGAAGAACCAGGCTTAAGGATCTCCAGGCTGTCCTAAGTGAGACCAGCAACAAGCAGGCAGAGGAGGTTCCCTCACGAGAGGTGGCTGCAAAGCCCTAAAAGAGGTAACAAAAGCTAAAATAACGTACAGGAACTTTCTCCATTTATTTTCCCATGAGATGAGTTCAGCAAGACGTGGATGTGTCCCACTGCAAACCAGGGGTTGTGCACGATAAGAGGCCAAACTATGGCCCATGTCTTTGCTGAGAAATGATGAAAAAGCAGCCGGTTGGGTACAGATTCAATGGTTGCAATGACAGCCTCGTCTGCCCTGAATTCTGCTGCTTCTCTGAGTCGGTTAAAAACACACAAACACCCAGAAAAATGCCCAAGAACTGCCCCTGGTGTTCCAGCTGTGCTCAGACACAAGATGGGGAAGGTTTTAGGCTGTTTAGATCATCACAGGGACTTTTCACAAGGGCCTGGAGGGACAGGACACAGGGAATGGCTTCCCACTGCCAGAGGGCAGGGCTGGCTGGGATACTGGGAAGGAATTGCTGGCTGGGAGGGTGGGCAGGCCCTGGCACAGGGTGCCCAGAGAAGCTGTGGCTGCCCCTGGATCCCTGGAGGTGTCCCAGGCCAGGTTGGACGGGGCTTGGAGCACCCTGGGCTGGTGGGAGGTGTCCCTGCCCATGGCAGGGGGTGGCACTGGGTGGGCTTTAATGTCCCTTCCAACCCAGACCATCCTGGGATTTCATGATCAGTGCTGTGAAGGAGATGAGAGAAACTCAGCCAAGAAGCAGGGTAGGAATGGGAAATGGGAATTCTGAACATCAAGCACAGGAACAACAGGCATCTAATGATTTCATGAGCTGAGGACCAGGAAGGACAACCCACAAGGACACAATCAATCAGGTGCCTGAAGCTCTCCAAGCAGTAACAGGAGAAGTATAAACATGATGGCTGTGATGACTGTTTATCTCCAGAGACAACTCAGCATCCAGCTGCCCACTCACAAAGCCTTTGGGATTCCCTGACTGCCAATATCCACCTTCCTCAGGGCTTCCACACACGGCTCCAGGATCTCATGAGGACAACACGGCTCAGCAGGAGCCCTTGTCTGAGGGGCCTTCTCCTCATGGAACTTTTCTCCCTAAAATTAACCATCTCTTCCAAGGCCTGTGTTTCCACTGACAACCTCTGCACCGTATTTTAATTACTCTTTTTAGCATCAGCCCATTAAAGCACTTAAGTACAGCATCAGCAAAAGCACTGTACCTTATTGAATGAGTCAAATTCCAAGTACGGACATTTGGAATGTTGAGAAAACAAGAAAGGATGAAATTCCTCATATCTGTAAAATACACATTTGATATTATCACCTGAAAACTAATTTCTGTTATGCAGACTAGCAGCAAAGAACAGAAAGAAGGAAATACTTCAAGTATTTACGTGTAGATGTCTTCTGCTGGCTTATCTGGTTCCAGACTTGGCTTTTTCTCCCTTTTCTGGATAATGTATCCCTGAAAGAACACAGGGATGTCACGGAAAGGATCTTTGAGGTTTTAGGTGTAAGCTAAAGACCATTCCAGCAGGGAGACCTCGTGCCTGAGGCTTGTCTTGCCTCCAGGGCTGTCTGGAAAAGGAGGTGAACTGCTCAGGGCCCTGGGGACAACCCTGCAGCTCATCACACAGTTTGGGAGCAGAGTTTCCTGAGGCACCAGTGCAATTTTCACAGCATTTGCACCATCTGCTTGCCAGTTATTTCATTGCTGCAGTTTTTATTCCACAGCCCTACGTGGAGCCCGAGCTCACAGAGTCAAATCCACACCGGTAACACCAGGAAGAAGCAAATCCTGAACAATTCCTGCAACCCCAGACCCCACCCAGACCCACCTTGCCACTGAAGCTGTCAGTTAGTGCCATGTACTCTTCTGCTTTCTCCAGAGCTGAGAGCACTTTTTCAAGGTTTTCTAAAGAGAAAAATGAAACGAGAGAAATATTTTAGCCCTGGTGCTTCCCTCCAGCAATTACCGTTCGTTTTAAAAAGGAGCCTCAGTTTTACATCTGGGAAACTTTTAATAAAAGGAATCTATTTAGGTGCTTTCAAGACATAATTGTTCAAGTTTCAGAGGGAAAAAACCAGACCACACAAATGCCAGCACTTTATAAAAGCAAAACTGCAGAGGCAAAGCATAAAGCAGAAGCTGTGAGAGTTTATTTGTTACCAAGCTGAATTATTACAGAGCCATAATGCAGGAGGAAGTAAAAAATCCTGTGGATTTATGGCAAAAATAAAGCACACAGGACAAATAAGACTGCAGGAAAATCCATCCTGACTTTACTACCCAAATCCAGAACTTCCCAATAAATGTAAAGCTGCCACTTTATCAAATCCCCAATGTTTGCTATAAATAAAGACTTTGAGGCCAATTCTCCCACACAAGATCTTGTCAAACAACCTTTTACAGAGTGCACTCATGAGTGAGCTGGTATCTCATTATAAAACCATTTATAATGTATAAAACCTGGTGGCTTATCTCCAATATATGCACAATTCAAGAGTTTTAATGCAAACAAGGCCGGTCCTCAACCTAAAAACATTAAAAAATAAAACCACGCAGTCAGAACTACAGGTTTAAGGATTACTCACCATTTTGGGGAAACAAAACACTACAGAGACATAAAAATCACCACATTTAAACTATTATCTCCTACATACCTCGACTTTCCAGATGCTGATCTATTTTGACAGAGCCAGAAAATCCAGCTTCTATAAGGCAATGCTCGATGAGAGTGGCCCCATAAGCTGTTCAAAAAAACATTGAAGGGTCATCTGTAGAAAGCATTCACAACAAAATTTGTATTTAAATTTAGTTTTAAGAAGTGTTTCAAGAATCTAAGGCTGTGACGCTGCCTGCAAACAAGCTGTTTGTTAAACAGTGTTCCAGAAAAATCCAGGGATGCCTGGCAGGACTGAATATCAGGATAAGAGAAACTGTTAAAAACAAGAAGTTATCTGAAGTTGTGTCTCTTGGGGAAAAGGGGAGATCAAACTCTCAAACACAGAAAGAAAATTAAACTTTGGAAAATCTGGCGGGGGAAAAGCCCATCAGGATGAATAACAAAACCTTTCCCAGAGGGATCATAAGCAGGAAGCAACCAAAGGGGAAAAGGTTGGATGTGACAAGAGCAGGAAAATGGAATTAATGTCTGGATTTTCATCCACAGGGCAGAGCACTGGGAAGCTCTAGCTGGAATGTTTCTCTGCAGGCAGAGAAATCAGCCTCAAATCCACTTGTTGGAAGAGGTGATGGATCCAACAGGCCAAACAAGAAGCAGCTCAGACAGGAGTTTAAAAGAAGTCAAGGATGGAGATGCCAAACTCCTGTCTCGCCTCAGCAGCAGAGGCACAAGAAGGTCCAGGCACTGGGAATTTTAAAAACCAAACAGAAAACCACCAGCTCCTGTCAGGCTCAAGACTAAAACTAGCAGGGAGCTTTGCACTGGATACAGAAGAGCCAGCAGAGTTTGGATTTTCCATCATAATCCTACAAGAGTTTCAAGGCCCAAAGACAAGGGGGGTCATCTGGACGAATAAGGTCTGCTTGGGTCTCCAGGGAGCACTTAGGAAAGCTCATCCCAAAGCTCTGGGAGAAAAGTGGATTACAGGATAGCCCCTGCCTGGACTGGAACATGGTGGAGGACAGGGAACAGAGAGGAGGTGTGAACTGGCAGGATGCATTCCAGAGGGAGGGGAGGGAAGCTGAGCTGCACGGGGATCCACTCTGAGCAACAGGCACTCAGAGGGGGACAAAGGGCAAAGCCCAGGGAGGGAACACAACTCACTCATCCAAGCACCAAGAGCCAGCTGGGGAGAACTGGAGGACATGGAGACTGGATAAAGAACTGACGCATAAACTTTCTATCTGGGAGCAAGGCCTACCAACAGCTGGTCCTGGGGAAACACAAGGTCCATTGTCAGTGAGCACGGGAGTCCAGCTGTGTGCTGGGAATTGGGAAGGGAAGAGCAAAGGAACATGGGGATTCACGCCACAGCATAAATCCATGGAGCACTTCCCACGTGAATGTTACAAACACTTTTCCTCACCGTGTTTCACAACAGGCAGAGGGAGAAAAGGCACAGGGAAGGGCAACAAGATCATCACAGGCTTGGAACACCCAGCCATGAAGTACAAAGACGTCTCCTGCTCAGTCATGGAAGTCTCTAAAATGCCAAACTGCTGGGATTGAGGCTCTCCTAGGAAAATCTGAGAGGGCTGGAGAGCAGGCACTGGTCTGAGGTCAAGCCCAGGGAATGGGATGTGAGGAACTGCAGGACACAAGGAGTGCCAAAAATCACAGAAGGGGCAGGAAGGGTGACTGGATTTCACAGGTGGATAAGGAGGAGGGGGGTGAGAAACAGCCAAACTCCCATGGCAACCGCAGGGGAAAATGATGGAGATTTTCGAGGGGAGCAGCTGCACCTGGAAAACCAGATCAGTAAGACTGTGTGAGGCCAAGGCTTCCAAAGTGCCAGCACCAGAAACACCAAATTCCATGTGGATACAGCAAAACTGGGATCACTGGGGGACAGCCATTAGCAGCAGGTTGGTTATTTAGGGAGAGACCAGGGTGGAGAAAGAGAGGGCCAAGGGTGGTGAAAAAGAGAAGCAAGAAATGGGGGCAAAGTAATACTCAGGTCTGTAAATTAGCTGTGACAGAGCTACTGTCAGGTCCTCCCCACTGCAGGGACACGGCCAGGCTCATCTCTCTGCAGATGGCTCAGGGTCAATAAATCTACTCTGTTCCCAAGGCTTAGGGGTTTGTTGGTTTTCAAACATATATAAAAGCAGAACGCCAAGAAGAACATCAAAAAAAAAGGACTGCTTGAGCTGGAGAGGGACTTGGGATGAGGCATGGAGGGACAGGACACAGGGAATGGCTTCCCACTGCCAGAGGGCAGGGATGGCTGGGATATTGGGAAGGAATTGCTGGCTGGGAGGGTGGGCAGGCCCTGGCACAGGGTGCCCAGAGAAGCTGTGGCTGCCTCTGGATCCCTGGGAGTGTCCAAGGCCAGGTTGGACGGGGCTTGGAGCAGCCTGGGCTGGTGGGAGGTGTCCCTGCCCATGGCAGGGGGTGGAATGGGATGGGTTTTAAGGTCCCTTCCAACCCAAATCAGTCTGGGATCCTGTGATTCTGGGATAAATTATTCAAGTTCTCAGCATGAGCTGAACATATTGCACACTGACTGAGCTCACTGCGTTTTCTAATAAAGCCCAATTACTTACGAAGAAGTGGGTTAAGAACCCTCTTCAGTTGTTCCCCTTTGGGTGCATTTGATATTATTTCAGTTAACCTGTGAAAGACAATGGAGAGCTGAAATTCCACTGAATCTCGTGCTTTAAAACCATCCTGTATCCCTCAGAAGCCACAAAGCATTTTCAGCCTTAAAAGAAACTAAAAACGATGCGTAACAAAACCTCCGGGACCTCTTCCCATCTCCAAGGAATTTAGGTTTATCCCAAGAAACACACACGGGAAGAGCAGGGTTACCTGTCCAGGGTTGGCAGGGGCACAGCAGCTTTTGCACTGTCCACGGGGTACCGCTCCCTCACTGCAAACCTGACATCGTCCGCCTCGTCCGTGCGGAACCTCAGGATGTTCAGGATGATGTACTCGTGGTCCGTGAGCACGACGTTCCCCTGGGAGCACGGGGGCCATCAGCAGGGGCCACCCCGTGTCCCCCCTGCCAGGGGACAGCCCTGGGGCTCTGCACTCACCCTGTCATACAGCTCCACAATGAGGTGGTAGGCGGCCTCGTCGCTCCCAAACTGGAAGTCCACGATCCTGTCGATGCCCAGCTGGGTCACACTGACCAGTCTCCTGGTCTTCAGATGCTTCCGGCACTGCCAGGGTGGGGAGAAGGGCTGTGAGATGCTGCAAAGCCCTGGAAAAGCCCTCCCGTGACACCAAGCTCTTCTGATTGAATTAAAATCTCCTTAGAGTAAAAATATCGGGTCTTAGCTAAATAATACCTCGATATTTATAAATAATAATCATTCCCAATTCTTAAGATTCTAAGATTTCTGGCATTAAAACCTGCTGCATTTTTAGCCCAAGGGAAAAAACTCACAGGGCTTATTTTACAAAGAGAGCTGGGATTATCCCTGCATCCGTGGAAAGCCACCCTGGAGAGTCTTTGCTGAGTCATTTCCATGGGGCAGCGCTGAGAGGATAAGCAGGGCCACGGGAGTCAGTGCCCAGGCTGCATCCCTGTGGATCTACCTGCAGGAACCCAGCCTAAGAGCCTGGAGCAACACCTGACCCCTCCAAGTCCAGCAGACTGAACGGCAGGGTTCAGGACTGCAACAGGGTGCTGCATCCGGGCCCTAAATATTTGGACAATCCAACTGGAATGACAAGGACTCTGCTGGAGTAAAATTCCAAAAGGTCTGGTAGCTCCGAAAACACCCAGTATTAATTATGCCTAGATTTAAATGTTCACTGGTTTAGGCAGCCACTGATAGTAAGTCCATGTTTGCTCTTCCCTTCACTTCAGTCACCCACTGGATCAGGATATGCCTGGCAAATCCTTCCACGGCTTTCCTGGCCCCAAGGAGAGCACAGGAAGACTCCTTGCTGGATTCCAGGCACCTCATTAACACAGGGCGTGCAGGTGAGCTCACCTTCATGGCAAAGCTGGATGGCATCATGTTTTTTGGCCACTCGAACTCCGTCATGTGGATGCGAATCCCGGATTCCAGCAGCAGCGTGGCCTTGCAGTCTGGCCTGGGGGCAGAGCAAAGCAGCTGCAGCCCAAATTCCTTGTGGATCCCTCCCAGATGAGGACACTCCGTGGTTCCAAAGACTCCCCGCTCGGCACATGGGCAGCCCCCCCTCAGCACCCACCAGTTTGCAGAACATTTTCTTCAGCGTTTCCCACTCCATATCCTATTTCCCAATAACTTTTGGGGGTAAAAATCACTTCACTTCATCACAAAAACAGGAGAATTTCATTGAAACCAATCAGAAAAGCCACACAGATTACTAAAGGCTAACAGAATTCTAGCTTTTATACAGGCAGTCCCAGCATTTTTAAAGAATATTTCACCAAAGAAATTCCCAGTCCTTACTTCTGCAGGCGAATGAGGTACGTCTTGTTATCCACATCATAAACGTTGTTCACCCTCATTCCCAGCAAGCTGCCAAAGAGAAACCACAGAATCCTTTGCAGAACCTCACACACAAGTGGCTGAAAAAATCCCAGTGGTGATTAAAACGCAAAGAAGGGCAAGTTGTGGTAAATTATGAGGCAGTAACCGAGGAGGCAGCAAAGGATTATTAATGGAACGAGCTGGGAGCAACAAGCATGGAGAAATGGCTGTATGGGGACAGTAATGAAGGGATGGGGAAAATCAGCAGATGGAGCAATTGCTATTCATGGATGAAGTGCAAAAAGCTGAACCAGTCACTTTGCTCAGAGTGGGGCAGGATGTGCAGGTTGTCCTGGACACCAGGAATGCGTCAGAGCTCCACAGGGATGGGAGGAGCAGCAAGGCTTCCCAGCCAGGTGGGAATGTTCACCTGGAGAAGGGAAGGCTCCAGGGACACCTGAGAGCCCCTGGCAGAGCCTAAAGGGGCTCTGCTGGAGAGGGACTGGGGACAAGGGATGGAGGGACAGGACACAGGGAATGGCTTCCCACTGCCAGAGGGCAGGGCTGGGTGGGATATTGGGAAGGAATTGCTGGCTGGGAGGGTGGGCAGGCCCTGGCACAGGGTGCCCAGAGAAGCTGTGGCTGCCCCTGGATCCCTGGCAGTGTCCAAGGCCAGGTTGGACGGGGCTTGGAGCACCCTGGGCTGGTGGGAGGTGTCCCTGCCCGTGGACGGCAGGGTGGGGGATGCAGAGCTCGGGCAGGGCAGAGGTGGGGGGCAGAACTAGGCTGGGTAGGACACGATGCAGGGGCTGAGCCCCCCCCAGAGCCCTGAGAGCAGGGACAGGGACGGAGCCAGGACCAGGGCTGGGACCAGAACCAGAAGTAGGAACAGGACCAGAACCAGGGCCAGAGTCAGGACCAGAACCAGGGTCAGAGACAGGACCAGGAGCAGGGCCAGAGCCAGGACCAGGAGCAGGACCAGGACCAGAGCCAGGACCAGGAGCAGGGCCAGAGCCAGGCCCGTGCCCAGCGCCGGGCCGGCCCGTGCATTCCCGCTCCGGGGAGGGGATGGCGGTACCTGTGCCGCAGCTCGGCCAGCACCGCGCGGATGTCCACGGTGCTGAAGCGGGACTTCATGGCGAGACCCCGGCACGACACAATTCCCTGTCCCTCAGCAGTCCCGGTCCCACACGGGCCCCTCCGCGCCCGGGGCCGCTCCGCGCCTGCGCACCGCGCGCTACGGGTGCCGCCCGCAGCCAACTGCCGGCGCCCCGCGACCGCAAACGGGCGGGGCGGCGTGTGGGGAGGGGGAATAAAAGTGCCCGTGTGAGGGGTAAAGTGTGCGTGTGTGAGGTAAAAAGTGTGCGTGAGAGGGGTAAAGTGTGCGTGTGTGAGGTCAAAGTGTGGGTGTATGGGGTCAAAGTGTGCGTTTGAGGGGTAAAAGTGTGGATGTGCGAGGGGTGTTTGTGTGGATGTGTGAGGGGTAAAGTGCCCATGTGTGAGGTGAAAGTGTGCATGTGAGGGGTAAAAGGTGGGTGAGGGGTAAGTGTGCGTGTGAGGTGTTTGTGTGGGTGTGTGAGGGGTGAAAGTGTGTGCTCGGGGTGTTTGTGTGGATGTGAGGGGTGTTTGTGTGCGTGTCGGGGGGAGGCGGTGTGTGGGTGTGTGTGTTTGTTGTGCTCGGTGTGTTTGTGTGTGTGTTTGCGTGTTCGAGCCGTGCAAAAAGGCGTTGTTTGTGTTGTGTGTGTGCAAAAGGGAGCCCGCGTGTCTCTGTGTTGCCCAGGCTACGCTGCAGGGTCCGTTCACAGGCGCGATCCCGCTACTGACCGCCACGGGAGCTTTGACCTGCTCCGTGTCCGACCTGGGCCGGTTCACCCCTCCTTAGTCAACCTGGTGTGCCGCGGCTCCCCGCGGGTCACCATATTGATGGCGGCCTTAGCTTGGACGCCCGCTCGGCACAGCGCCGTGCAGCCCAGAACTCCTGGGCTCAAGCGATCCGTCGGGCTCAGCCTCCCCGGCAGCTGGGACTACAGGCGTGCGCCACCGCGCCCGGCGACGGGAGGCGCCGCGGGAGCGGAGATCAGCGGCGGCAGCACAGCGTCACTGCAC
>VWZF01004923.1:0-16179 GCA_013396755.1 Sclerurus mexicanus | reverse complement strand
GGGTCACCTGTCCTGGCTGTGTCCCCTCCCAACCTCCCACACGCTCCCAGCCCCCTCGCCAGCGTGGCAGTATGAGAAGCAGAAAAGGCCTTGCCTCTGTGCTAGTCCTGCTTAGCAATAACAAAAACATCTCTATTATCATCACTGTGTTCAGGAAGAATCCAGAACACAGCCCCATACCTGCCATTGTGAAGAAAATTAACTCTACCCCAGCCAAAACCAGCACAGAGTCTTACTCAGGACCACTGTTTACAGGGTCACAAGAGAGTTGAATTTAATCAGTAATTTTCCATCCTGGCCACAATTTGGTTTGGTAACTTTCTTTGAAAGTTCAATAATGAAAAAGTTACTCCACTTGGGTTGTTATTCAGGCAAGAAAAATAAGTTTACAAGGCTCTTTGTTAAAAAGCAGGAGCATGTTAGAAAGTACTAGTTTCTGGGAGCAGACAGTGTTTCTGATAAGCTCAAAAGGAGCTTAGTCCAGGTGTTGTCTGTCAAGGCTGAGACCTAATGAGCATTTTTGTGGCCCAAGGGGGGCAATATGCACCACCATATACCCTGAACTGAACTGGCAAAAGCATTTGTGTTTCCTTGAGGCCAAACCAAACAAGGGGGATTATCTATATGGAAAGCAACCAGCAAAGAGCAAATGCTAGTTTTCAGTTATCCATGATTTCCTTCACAAAGAGATTGTGCAGATACTTCAGGTGGCACAGAGGTTAGCAGAAGCAGGAGATGGAAGTGAGGGTGAGGACAGACAGGCACTGTGCAAGTAAAGGTACATGGTAGTACTGTTGGATTGCACTACGTGTATTTTGCACCTGTGAATATTTAATAGTGTAAATGAATGATATGAAACCTTCTGGCCTTTTTTGACAATTATCTGTAACATCTCTGTAATATTTATAAAAGAAATAGTTCTTGTTTCTTTTAGAGTCTTTAAAGAAGTGAGGCTTTTATATTCTTCACTGATAAGCAGGAGTAGACTGTCTGTTCAAAACACCAGTGTTTTAAGCAGATGCAGAGACATAAATCAGTGTCAGCAGTGATGCTAAATACAATGGATAATGTGAAAGAATGTTCACAACTTTTGTGAGAAATTTTTTTTTTTGCCAGTAAAAACTGGAGGAAAAACCACTACTACTACTAATCTATTCAACATGTAGTAAGCATAGATACTGAGATTCATTAAATACACAGTCATACCAGTGATATATTGATTCACTGATTATTCCATTGATCTGACAATGAAAGGAGGGACAAATAGTTGAAAAAAATATGCATCATATTTTATTAACTTTTTTTTAATCAAATGTCAGTAATGAATTAATTCATTTCAGGGATTAAGCTATTATGAAGGCATCAAACTTGATCTATATGAACCCCTAAACTAAATGGCACACTGGAGCACTGAACCAGCAGTTACTCCCACAGCACATAAGATCTTATGTCCGGGCAAACTATTTTGATAGACCTCAAACTTTCCTTATGGATGCTGTCTACAGCATGCCCTGATGGCCTACAAGCCTGAGTGACTTTGGTGGCTCTAAAAACTAATGAATATTCTCTGCCATCACACCCTATATTTTAAAGCTGGGGAGGGGGTAAAACCAGATATGTTTACTGATTAAAAATTTTAACCTTCAAGCCTTCGGAAGAACTGATTTCATTCATATCTCAAGCTTTTGCAGTATGCATATTTGCTTTGTGATAAAGAGGTGTTTAGTGTGTTAGGAAGGATAATGACTTTGACATTTTGCATATTTAATCCTAAAATTACTCGCTTTGAATTGGTGAGCCAGATTCTTTGTCTACTCTCTGTGTTAAACCTATAACTTAACATTACTGCTGACTGTGACTATGTCTTCTCTGGTATGTATTTTAAGGGATGTTTCAGGGGCATGTGTGGATGCGATGGTGTCAAACCTGGGAAGCTCTGTGCTGATATTCTCCTCAACTGGAAGATGATTTTCCACTTATTGCTGCTGGTTGCTAGAGTTTGGACCAGCATATGCTAATCAAATGAAATTTCTCACGGGATAAGTCTTTACAGATCAAGGTTTAAGTCCATTAGTGTGTAGCTATATGAAAGTTGTATCCTTTGGAGATTAAGAGTATGTAATAAACAAGGCTTTCAGAGTTTATCATCAGATAAATTGCTGATGCATGCAATAAATATATGAGAAAAAAAGAGATTACCTTAGCATACAATTGATTTTCATTCAGCTGAGAGTGATACCACCACAAGTAAATTTTAGATAAGAATAGCTTTGGGTACTGCGTATATGCTAGCTCCATGCATTGTTGTTCCATATGCAGTGTCACAATTTTGGCACTGATAACAGTATGTAACTATTGCTGAATTGCTTCATAAAGCATCAAAAGATTACAAACAGCTGAGCATTAAATCATACCTATGGGAACTGCAATATAATGTGACAGCTTTCAATAATGGAAGGTGTTTGAATGTTTCATAATTATGAGTGAAAGCTAAAACTATGCTCACAAAGGCACACTGAAGAACTTAATAGGAATAGTGTTGAGACAGTAATGTCTCAAAGTTATATATACATTGCTGAAATAGTGAAAATATTACTGAAAATTTTAGAGACAGGTAATATCAGTTCCAGCAAAATATCTTTGTAACCATTTTCTCATAACATTGGCACAACTAATGGAAAATAATGCTCCTAAGGAGAAGTTATAGAATATGACATCAGTGAGTAGACTAAAGTTCCATTAATATGAGTGGATTATATATATATATATATAATTAAAACCCATATATGTATATCTTGATAATTGTATATTCTGTACAGCACATATTTTTGGTTTTCCTACTTTTTCATACAACATTAAGTTCTTGCACATGGATTTCCCTTCTCTCATCCATATATATGGTTCTAGGTATATTTAGAGTGAAATACTGATCTCTTATTCCAGCTCATTAGACTCTATACCAGTAAGTTGCACTCCCAAATGAGAGAAAGAAAGGGGTGCATGTTTTATATCCAGAACCATCCAGTATGGTGAGGCTGACAGTGAAATGATGGTAGCAAGGTGGAGCATGCAAATAGAGGCAAGGCAAGGGTTCATGGAGAGGGTGAGATACATTTGTCCTGGATGTATAGTTCACAGCCTGTCCTGCTGACAGACAAAAGAAATGGGAGAAGGAATGAATGCTGGCAGATGGATGGAGGGACCCTGTTTTATTCACACAGTGCTGTGGCTCTAAAACATATCCCTGTGCCAAGTGTGTAGCTGACCAGACAGAAACTGAGCAGATGGAGCAGGTTTCTGTGACCCTGGAACGCAGTGCTCAGGGAAAAGTGGTGTCAGCCTCCTGCAGCAACTGCCTGCTTGCAATACACATTTGTTGAGCTGAGCACAGATTACTCAGCTTACCTCATGGGACAACACAAAAGTTGAAGCAGGTGAAGGTGTGGAATAGTGTCAGACTTGGTAGATCTGTGTAAATTTGGCAGAAGGGCTGTTTCACAGGTGGCAGTCTGGGAAAGCCCCACATGCCTGTGTGTGGCAGTGCAGCTGCTAGTCTGTAAAGGCTGTGTGGTACATCTGTGCAAGAAAGGGGTGGCAGCACCAGGGCTTTGATTTGATATGGGTTTTCTCTTGACACAGGCTTCTAAGAAGCAATGTAATATAAATAATATTGCTGAATTTACTGATCAATTAATGTTAACATTTTTAGCATCTCACTGGAAGCATTGTGATCAAAGACTTTGACATTGCAGCAGTATGCTTAAAATTGTGCATGAGTTCAAGCACTCTGATAATGTGGGACTGGATTGTTTGAAATTATGAGAGACCAAGTCCTTGTTTCAGTTCTCTTTTTATCTGTGATTATCCTAATTTTTGATGCTGAAAAACTTCAGAATAAAGAACTGCTTAGAGACTTTGAATCTTTAAGCAGCAAGGTATTTGTTTATTGCAATGTTGGGAGTGAGGCAGTTCACACTGGACAAAATCACTTGACTCAAAAGGTGCAAAACAAGCCATTTATACATTTAAGGTGCACAATTTCATCATCTAACATGCATATTCATAACTAGGCAGAGTCCAGGTGGAGCTTAGGTGAAGCTTTCAAGAATCTTCTTATGGCTCAACTATTAGGTGGTCTTCTCCTCTTACTTCATACTCTGGTGGTCGTCTACGATAGTCTTCATCAGCTGGACTTTTCAACTTTCTTTGTTAGATGACCTGGATTCTTCAAGTGTACAAAGTCCTGGCTCTGGGCCTTCTATATCTACTTCATACATCTAGTTTACCTGATTTATAACCTAGTGGTCTATTGTATACTACTCCTTAATATTTGGTCAAGTAAACAGAACAGAACAAGACATTAACCAGTGTTTCTACAATGTTCTTCTAGCAAAACAGGCAGAACATTAAGCAATTCTTTCTCCTTGCTCAGCAGAGGCAAGGTGCCGAGTTTACTCCTTTTGTGCCTTTCTCTCATAATTTTCAGCCTTTCTGCTTTAGCGCATACATTTCAATCCAGCCCAGATCATAGAAAAAAATCTTATTACTTTCATTAGCAGTTCTGCAGATACTACATAAAAACTTGATGCTCCTTGTTTGTTGTTACTAAACATTTGTCTGAAAAGAAAAAGAAAAAATTGCAGCTTAATCTCCATATTTTGTAAGAAAGTTTGCAATAGACTTTCCATATTCATATCTATACCCAATGTTTCTATTAAGTGGGAGGAAAGTGGTTTTGGTTTTTTTGCTTGAATTTGGCACAAGAAAGGTTATCCACTGATTAGAAGATTCTTCAAGCATCCTTTACATGGAAGTAAAATGAGGGGCAGTATTTTGCATAATGGTCTGTTTACACCCAGCTCTGAATGCACCCTTCACTGCACACCAGACCTATCTTGAGTTTTAGTGTCAGGCATGACAAAAAGAATCATAGAACAAGTCTTCATTTTGGAAGAGTTTGACTGAAACCTTCATAAGCCTTGTGGGACAGTTCAGAGGAACGCTTGGTGTGATTCCTGAAAGCCATGGCATTGGACTCCAGGGGTTTGCTTTTATAAAAATTGGGTTCAAATCTTCCATCCTTTTGGTATTTTTCTTTTCATTAGCAATCTCAGCAGAAAAAAACACACCAGGAGGATCATAGTTCTGGGCTTCCCTAACCACGAGGGAAGTGGTTCCTTATGGTACAAGGGTGGGATGGGCAATGTTGGAAGGGGCTGGCAGAGCACAATTTGACTTCACCATGCAAGGTATTTTTCTTTTGTAGATAACACTTATGTTTCCAGTTCTGATAACAATGAAGATGTGTTAGTTACAACAGAGCCAATTCCAGTAATTTTCCACCAAATTGCTACAGGTAATCTTATGTCCCAAGCATTTTATCGAGTTCATATTTTGTGAGGAAAGACGAGATGTTGCCTGTACTTAAAGGGAGATATATTAATGTCTGTGCAGTTTTCTGTTTTCTCACAGGCTTGCCATAGTAAATTTTCCTACATTTCAGAATAGAAAAAATGAAACTATTTCATTTGGGGATCAACACAATTCTGTAGGCAGAATGTGTTCTATTCTTTTAATGTCTTGCAATTCTCCTTGAATACAGTTAGAGGTGCTTAGTGCTTCCCAATTATAAGTTTTCATGATCATTTGTCTAAAACTTCACTAAATCTTCATCAATGGGAACAAGTCTATAACTACCATTGCGTCTGGTAAATTACTTCAGGAAATTTCAAACAAAGTGGTTCAGCTGTTTCACTAAATGAGACTATGGAAAAAATTCCCAGTGGTTTTGATAACCTCTTTATCTGAAATTATTTCCATACTTTCAAAAAGTATTTGATACATGAAAGGGAATAATTTTCAGATATCTAGGCACATTTATACAATATATAATCAAGATTTGTGCATATTCCATAGAGATTTTTTTATATTTTAGTAGCCAAATTCCCCAATGATTTAAGGCTGCAGGAGAAACTGCATGGAGCAGTCTTAATTCTGGCAATTCTTCAGATAGGAACACATAAATTTTCAGACTTTTTATTATTATTGCAATAATTTAGGGCTTTTTTGTGTAACACAGAATTACTTTGAATTCCATTGGAAATCCAAGACAATCTTCAGTGTCTGATCTCATTTATACTGATGTAAACATAAAATAATTTTATTGAAGTCAGTGGAGTGGTGCCCAAACAAAAGCTGGCCATTATAGTCAGAAGTATAATATTAATTTTACTTCCAAATATTTCTGTAATTTAAAAAAAAAATAAAACCTGTCATTTAAAATAGAAAAAAATCCTATATTTTATAATGATGATTTAATTTAATTTTGCTTAGGGATTTTGTTTTTTTGTTATTTTATAAAGTATACAAAATTAATGAATGACACTGAAGTGCAAATTACAGATTGAGAAAAACAAATCTCCTAGATGTACCAGCTGAGTTTCATTTCTCAGTTTAACATATGAGTCTTCTGAGGTGTTGGGATTTCTTAATTTTAGAATGTTGTATTGTAAACTCTTTGGTGCTTTTCATATCTGCAACTTTTTGTTCCTTATTTGCTGAACTTCTCCGACTATTTCAAGTCTGTATATGCAAAATTATTTCAAATTTTTCACATGTTCCCTATTTTCCTATTTCTTTTAAAGAATTAAGAAAAACCAGTGATGTCAACTATTGCTTATCCATAAAATCAAAATTACAGAGGGAGAATGAAGTGGTATGTATTTCTTGTATGTGTATTTTAACAAGTTATTTTAAGAAGCAACAGCAAATAATAAAATATGAATATTTACCATAGATTTCCTGTCAAATCTATGCTTACATAAACTGTATGTTTACACATTTTATCAGGTGAGCGTAGTTCTTTGGGTTTCATACATGGATTAAACAGTGATTCACTTAGATGGGTTAGAGATGTTCCCATCCTAGGAGATATCATTTTTATATTTATTTTGGTTTTTGTTCAGCAGTGGCATAGACCGTTGTCTGTCCTAAAAATACAACTCTCCTGTGGAAGTAGATCTTGACGCTGATGCCTAAATTCCTGGAAAAAAGGCTCAAAAACATTAGTGGAGATAGACAAATACCTTTATTTGGAAGTTTCCAGGTGCACACCTGAAGTATGCACACCCATGGTTTGGTGATGTTACAGGTTTTATAACTTCCAGTAATTAGCATATATAATATCTAAAAACTAACCCATAGTACCCATTTCCCCTGGTGCCCACCCTCAGAAAGCTCAGAACTGCCCCTTGGAGCTTCTCCAAGGGCTCTGGGCCTTCTCTTCTGTTTTGTCTTCAAGCAATCTTGAAGGTGCTTCTTCAAAACACTGTGTCCTTGGCAAAACTCAGAAATGTATGAGAAAGTGTCCAGTGATCTCTAAAGACCACCTAAAAATGTGAGCAACCTAGGAAAATCCATTCAACCTATATAATTCTAAAAATCTACAAAATCCACTAAAATCCTTAGGCATCAATGCCATTACCTTTTAACCTAGTCTTGCATATAGGACTATATATCCCATTTATTAGCTCACCTCTTCTTTGTGTGGCCACAGTCCCACTGGAGTCTCTGGACCTCTGCATGATATTATTCACCACACATAGTATCTGGTTATTAAGGCCATCCAGTTATGGTTGTATTTCTGCTGTACCTCTGGCATGGGTCCCTGACCAGTCTCACTAACACATTAAGAAAGAAGTCACACTAACGTAAGGTATACAGGGGTTGACAGCGTTATAGGCTCAAAGAAAGGACCACAATAGGCTCCTACTCCAAGCAAAAAATTGAGCATTTTATCAAGAACTCAAGTGCTTGACTTAAAGACTTCCTTTGGTAAGGACGGTTGCTTTGTTTGGAATACATGTTTCTTGACTAATTCTTTTTAGATACCAATCCTTATTTGATCCTGGAAAAGGCAGATAAACATGTCCAGATATGATAATGGGTATGGTTGGGGGTTTGTGATTAAACCTGATTTGATGTAAAAAGCTGCACTGGAAATATTTTGCTTTGGCTGTCTTATAATTGTATTCATTGCTCTTTAAACATCAGAAATTCAAGCAGAGTAAGATTTTACCCTTTTGATTAAAAGCCTGACGTAAAGTTAGCTTCTATGGGACAGTTTGAGATTTCATTTATTTATTTATTTTTGGTTGAATGAGGCACTTAAGTATAAAAGTACTGAAAAAGCTTTTAGATAAAAGACTGACCATTTCTGGTTTTTAGGCAATTAGAGGTTTTAGTTAGGCTAGGATGAGTCTGTCACTATTGTAGCGTGAGAGTTTAATTTATCTTTGTTTTGGCTTGAATTTTTTCTTCAGTTGAGTTCTCTTTTAACACAGACTTCCCCCTTGAGCTAAGGTTATTATAAAACAAAGAAGACTGCAGTAATTTTGTTTCTTTTCAGTAAAGTAGCAGAAATGCCTTGTCTTAGAAAATTACCGTGAAATTGCTGATAAGAGTATATTTGTAATTTATGAATATATGGAATTTAGGGGGTAACTTTTAGTCTTTGATTCATACATCTGATTTCTATTTTATGACAGTTCTGTGCAGGACATAAAAATATTCAATAAATATATAATTTTCAGGTTGAAGAAAAGAATTATGTTTCTATCATGTAATATTTATGGGATCCCTGTCAGTGTAGGGCTTAGAAATAATAAATGGATTATGGGAAAAAAGATTCAATATTTTTCAGCAATTGCATAATTATAAGTAAAGGTTCCATTGGTAGGAAGCAGAATATAACACTTCAGCTCATCCTGAGATGCAGTCTGTAGCATTATCAGTTATATTTACTAATAATTAAGCAGCAGTGAGCCAGAGATTCTTTCACAGAAAGTAACTTAAGAGATCCCATGCTCAAGCTTAAATTATTTCCTTAAACTATTAGAATTTATTTACAGAATAAAGTAATTTTTTTAGATCACTGAAATGCCAAATGAATTAAGTCTAGAACCTTTCTTGGTGGGTAAATTATGCTTTTTTTAGCAGAAGCACAGAGTGAAGTATCCCTGCATAGTCTACTGAAATCTCCAGTTCCATGAAATACCACACTGTGTCTGTACCCAAACAAAGTATTTATTTCTCCAACATATATTCAGGATGTTTTATGTACCTAGTTAGTGGGTGCTTTTTTTGCCTAAGATCTCTTAATCAAGGTTGCTTAGAGCTTATTTGTAAAAACATAATTACTGTAGTTACAATTAGAAATATGAATGCAAGATAGACATATCACTTGTATCACTGTTAACTTTCCTTTTCCATTAAGGAGCCACAGCAAAACATCACAGTTGAAGAAGACTCTGAAGGAGATAATGATTCTGAGGAATTTTATTATGGAGGACAGGTAATGGAGGATATTTTTTTCAAGTTTCAAGAAATTAATATTCTGTGGTTCATTCCATTATAAATTTATTACAATAATTCATTTATCATGTTTATTCAATATAGAATAGAATGTCATGTGTATATATATGTAGTATTTTATAGTAGAAATATTGAATGTTATACTGTATAATTATATAAAATTTAAAAAAAATGTTTGTTTATATTTGTAAGGCTGTAAGAATAGAAAAAACAAGTTCTCCTCAGGATGTTTGAAAACAGAATCCAGTTGCTTACTTCCAGGAAATAGATATTCACTCTTTAAAGCACATCCCATTACTGATAAAAATGGGAAGTCAGACTGGCTCCAAATCTGTTTCCTTCTGGAGGATTGCCATTTTGCAAAGTCAAGAGCATTGGAATTTAATGGTAAAAAGGTTATTACAAATCAATTTTGATCTAGGCAATAGTCCATTCTTTTCTAATCTCTACAGTTAAATTCACCTTGAAAAATGCTGCGTATTTTTAGATGAATGCACTGCTCTGTGTCTTTACTTCTTGTTCCCTCAACAGAGCTTGTCATTATTGCATTCTCCTTTGTATTGGAAAATAAAATTTCTTCATACCTTTTCCTTTTGCAGTGTCAATAGAACATTTCACGCTGCTCATCTCTTTATTCAGATGTTTCTTATCTTTTTAGTCCATTGCCCTAAAGGAATCATTCCTTACTTATATTGTTAGAATCTTTTATTTCAATAAAGTATTTTAATGAATTACAGTATTTCTTTATGAAAGTTATCACTGCCTCAGTCTTGAGGCTGAAACCATCCATGCCCTGGGTAAGTAGAGCCAAGGCTCAAGGAGTGTGCCAGCAGTGCCAGCTGTACGGGTTGGTGCAGAAACTGTGGGATGCCATTGAGCAGGACATCTCCAAGTCTTTTCTCTTGCAGAGGCAACAGTGTGGTGGGGTTTGAACTCAAAATACATGTTGAAGTGCTTTATTTAAAAAAAAAAAAGCCCTTAAAAAGCTACTAAAAGTGATATTGAAATGGACTGAAAGATTGTATTTTCAGTGTAAGAAATAACTAACATGGGGTATTGACTTATGTTCACTTTAGAAATGACTGCAGAAAATGCCTCCCTTTCAGCTGCCAACTCCTACAGTCCCACAGAGAGCTGGGAAGGACAATGTACACATACTTCAGTGCAAAGACTAGTGTTTTATTTTAATCTGCCTTAGAGAAAAAATATGGTTTGGGCCTGTAGTGATGAGTTATGTGTCCTGGCTCCATTTTTCAGCTCTGCAGAAAGGACAGTAACCTTAAGGTGAAGGAAAAGGCAGCAAACATCTGGGAGTGCTTATTTCTAGAATCAGCGAAAATACATTTAGTAAAGGATGTCTGCCATTACCCAAATGAATGAATAAATATTAACACTGCCTATGAGATATGAATATAGAGAGCAGTAAATCATTTTGCAAGGTATAAAAGAGCTGTGTAATAGGAAATACTGGTTAGAATTTAGTTGCCTGATATTTGAAGTGAAAACTACACTATATTGCATTGTCTTTTTTTTTTAAGGTAATACATTTAATTGAAGGAATGACAACTGGCAAAAAGAAATCAGTAACATTACAATTAAATCAGCAATAAAAATAAAATATCAGATGACTGAATGTCTTTAATATGGAATACTCATAAAGCAAAACAAGGAGAAGAAACAAGCAAAAAAAATCCCAAAGGCATTAAAGAAAGTAATGAGATAAAAAAATGAAAGTTTTAATTTAATATTCCATGTTTAAAGAAGACAAAACTGTAAAGAACTAAAAAAATACTGAGGACTTAGGAAATAAATAGGAACTCAGATAATGAGCAAAGTGCCTTGAGAGAGAAAAAGAACAGTTCTTTTTCAAAGAAAATGATTGTAAGAGTTATTAAGTGAGCACCAGGTGTATTGGAAAAAAAAGTAGTTGACTGTATGTGGGAAATCAGTAAGGTAAGCTGCTTCATTTGAAACAAGTGTGTGCTGTGTCCACAGAGAAAGGGGACAAAAATGTTGACTTTAGCAACTAGATGGAGTAGATGATAGTGTAATTGTGTGCAATATACTTAGAAAAGGTGGAGGGCAGGGATAATTCTAACATTTCTAAGTGGTTACACCTGGAAATACTACAGATCAACTGATCATTGAAACAAGGACCATGGAAAATGTATAATGACATTTGATGGAGAAATTATTTGCATGGGGGAGCCTCGCTGCTGAGACTTTCTAAACACAGAGCCTTTAGACATAGGAAAATTATCATTTTTTTAGCTTTTTTGCTTGCTTTTTCTGAGACTCATTGTTAATTCTTACTTTGAATATCTTCTACATTTGCAAATGAGAACAGAAGACTGAAACAGTAATACTGCTGCCTGTGGCTCTCTCCCCCTCTCTTGTGTTTCAGTTACAGTACATACTTGCAAATGCAGATATACAAAACTGTGGCAGTCTCCTCTGAATACATCAGCATGTCTGTGGCATTAATTCAGGGATGGAAAATAGCATACTGGTCTTAAAATTTGCCAGAACTTTGTTTCCTTTTTGCGTTCATAACTTCTAACCATCAGAAAATAGATTGGACAAAGCATTATTTTGAGAAAGTCTGTGTTCTGCATAGTGTTCCTTTTGGATTTTACTACTACTGATACAGAAGACTGCTTAAAAAATGTGGTTTAGGACCAAAGGTGATGGGTGAGCCACAGCTACTATTTGTGAAATGATTGCTGCGCTTTCTTTGGAAGCAGGACAGTAATTGTTGATGCATCTCTAAAGAATTCATCTTTGAGTAATGAGCATGCAAAAAGGATTAGTTTGCTCCTACCTTAAGTGTAAAAAAAAATTATAATAAAAATTTTCTTCCTGTGCTCTGCTACTTGGGAAATTATTCTGACATGCACGCCCAAACAAGGTAGGGATACTTGGCTTATATCCTTCTGGTCATGAATATTGTTGATATCTAATAAATACATACCCATTCTATGCTGTTGAATTCTGTGCCTTATATTTGAAAAATTCTAAGTCTAATCAAATTATTCTTTGCTTATTTTCACATGTAAAAAGTGATCAGCTGATTATTATTTTAATTCTGTTGAAATTTATTCAATTAGATTGAAATGTTAGATATGATTCTGCAATAGCAAGAATTCTCTGCAGGAATTCTTGTATAACAATGTATATATGTCTAAAAGGATAAATTGCACTCTTGTGCTTTGCGATCTGCATTTATCAAATGTACAAGCCAAATCATACTCTCATTTCTGCATCTGTCCAAATCTAGGGAGATAATCAAATTCTGTGGAATTATGGTACTTCTAATTGGCGTAAAGTAGAATTAGATTCACACAATCAGGAGCATATTGCTTAAAGAGAAAGTAGTAATAGACTTTTAACAGATTGATATAAGCCTAAAAAGGTATTTTGGTCCTTGTAGAAGATAGGAAGATATTAATTATTTTGACTTGATACAGCCCAACCAAACCAGCTCACAATTCTTTATAGTATAAGCACTAATGTAACTGTTTCCACTTTCCATGCAGAGTTTTAAAAAGTGGGGATGGGTGTCTAAACATGTTTCTTTATACCTTCTCTGGTAAAATAATTAAAATGGAAAAGTGTTCTTTAATTATTTTTCTTTTTGATCTGATATAATAGTATTAGTAGATATAATAGTCAAATATATCCAATGAGTAGATTGAAAATGTAACTTAGATGCTGAGATGCTTGGTATATACTATACATATATAGTGCTTCTCTTATTGAGCTCAAGCCATTCTGTGTCTAATGTATGAGAGTTTGACAATAAGCAAAAGGGAGCAAACCTTTGTCCTGTAGTGGTTGGAGTAGTATGCTATGACTGGGGAGATCTGGTTCTTCTCCTATTAACCAGTTTTAAAAATCACAAGTGGCCCAGAACAGATCCCAGGACAAGACAGGACAGAGGGATGAGTCCTTTGCAGCTTCTCTTCCCATAAACAGAAGAGACAATTTCTGGAATTTGATGCAGAAAATTTGCTTTTCAAATGGCTTTGTTTAGGGAGTGAGACCACCTCAGTGCTTCAGCTTATCAACACAGTGTCCTTTCTGAGCATAGCATTAAGGAATCTTTATGCAGCATATTTTGCGGGGAGAAATTTCAAGAACCTAGATTAGGTGCCAGTAATGAAATAAATAAGAACTCATAGAATATTTTTTTCCTGGTAGGTTAGCTATGATGGAGAACTTCACAAGCACCCACAGCTAGAAGCTGATTTGACAGCAGTGAGAGAGATCTATGGACCTAATGCAGTATCCCTCAGGTATGTCATTGACCCTTCTGTATTGTGGAACCTTTAATGCTTTGGAGATTGACTTCCATGTGAACCTTATCTTGCTGCCAAAACACAAGTCTCTTGTAATGATTTCTGTATACTGTGGCTAAAGGAAGGAGCGCTGCTGGCTAGCAATAATGCTGGCTTTGTTTTTTCTTTTTTGTGGTTGAGTACTGATACAACTGGCTAGCCTGTTCTAAAACATTACTGTCTTTTGCAGTTCAGTCAGTATTTGAACACAGTTGTATCATGAGGAAAATTCCTATTCAGCATTACCCTAAACACTTGTTAAACTTCTGTCATATCCTTTCTTTTACCCCGAAAGTGAAGAAGAGGAAAAATGACAGATTTAGTAAATGCTTTCCCTAGGGAAAGATTGAAGGAATTTTATTTGTCTACTCTGGAAAAAAAGGAGGGGACATAAATAACAATTCTTCAAAAAATAAAGCTGTATATAGAGGGAGTGCAGAGCTTGTCTTGTTGCCCCACCATTTTGCTACTTCGTTGCTTTGAGCCAGTCAACTGTTCCTCCAGTCTCCTACATGGGGCATCTTCCTCCTTTCACGGGCAACCTGTTCCAGTGTTTCATCACTCTCATTGTAAAAATATTCTTCCTTATATCTATCTTGAATCTACTCTCTTTTAGTTGAAAGCCATCTCCTCTTGTCCTATTGCAACAGATCCTGCTAAAAAGTCTGTCCTCATCTTTCTTAGAAGCCTCCTATAAGTACTGAAAGGCTGCAATAAGGTCTCCCTGAAAACTTCTCCAGGCTAAACAACCCCAACTTTGTCAGCCTTTCCTCATAGCAGAGGTGCTCCACCCCTCTGATCATTTTTGTTGACCTCCTCTGGGCCAGCTCAAACAGGACCACATCCTTCCTGTGCTGAGGACACCAGAGCTGGATGCAATAATCTAGGTGGGGTCTCACAAAAGCAGAGTAGTGGGGCAGAATCCCCTCCCTTGACCTGCTGCCCATGCGGCTTTTGATGCAGTCCAGGATACGATTGGCTTTCTGGGCTGCCAGTGCACATTGCTGGCTCACGTCCAGTCTCTCATCCACCAGTACCCCAAGTCCTTCTTGGCAGGGCTGCTCTTGAGATGTTCATTCCCCAGCCTGTACTGATACCAGGGGTTGCCCTGACCCAGGTGCAGCATGCTGCATTTGACTTTGTTGAACCTCATGAAGTTCCCATGGGCCTACTTCTCATATTTGTCCCGGTCCCTTGGACGTGATTCCATCCTTCAGGAGTGTCAACTGCACCACTCAGCTTGGTGTCATTGCAAACTTGCTGAGGGTGCACTCAATCCCTTTGTCTATGTCATTAATGAAGATATTAAATAGCACTGGTCCCAATACAGACCCCTGAGGGACATGACTTGTCACTAATGTTCATCGGGACATTGAGCCATTAATGGCTACCCTCTGGATGTGACCATCCAACCAATTCCTCATCCACCGAACAGTCCACCCATCAAATCCTTCTCTCTATAATTTAGAGATGTTTGTTATAAATTCTCATCAGGCTCATCAAAGACACAGGATACAGATCAAGGAACACTTATGTACAGTCACCATAACTCCACTAACCAACACACTGTTTAGACCCAAAAGGTGTTGGCTAACAAGCCCTTAATTTTGTACAGTACACTTCAATAAGTTCTCAACTCCTACAACAAACCTTAAAGGTGCTGGCTAACCTGCGTTGGTCCTGCCATGTGGATGGTCTGGATCTGGGGTAAACAATGAGAGTAAAAGAAAAAGAAGGGAAAAAGAGAGAGAGGGGGGCCCAATCTGCTTCCTTTTATAGTTAACCTGGTGTACACCTGTTACAACCTGGTTCCAAAGCTCCAAGCTTTACCGGGTGTTACACTTTAATTTCATGCTTCAAGAGATTTCACCCACACAAACCCTTGTCAAGCCATTGGTTCTTTGGTACCTTGAGTCCATGTCCAGAGAAAAACTACACATTTTTCTCTAAGAGATTTCTTTTAATTTGGTTAGAAAATAGGCATTTTGGCAAAAAGGGTTTTACAGAAATAACATGCACCTTCACAAAAGCATTACAACAGATTACTGAGACTAGCAAGCATTGCTATAGTAAGAAACCTTTGTTACACCCAACAAACAAATTCCATGCCACTTAAGTGAGGTACCGACACCTTACAGAAAATAAGTGTTTAAGTTACCCACAAGAGCAAGAAAAGAATAAAGGAAGAGAGATTAAGAGAAGAAAGAATAGAGGAAAAGAGAGGGGAGAAAAATATAATTACCACTTAGGAGGTCACATGTTGACAGCTGCAGAAGAACAGGCCAGAGTAAAATGGAGACCTCATGTGTGCCTCTTTATCTGCTCTGGTCTCTATAGCCATACCCCCCAGGTGGGGCCTCTGACCCATTAGCCACTCTGGAATTCCAGGCCAGGGTGAGGGGCAGTGTCTTCATTGTCCCTGCTAATCTGAGCCTGAGTTAGGGGCACCAGAAGGTGTGGTGTGTTATAG
>VWZF01004921.1:0-44516 GCA_013396755.1 Sclerurus mexicanus | reverse complement strand
CGCGTGTTCCTGCCGAGCCCTTGGGCAGCGGCGGCAGCGGCAGCTTCCTGAGCCGGAGACAATGCTGCTGCGTCACCCACATGCGGTTCCCAGCAATGCCTTGCAACGGGAAGATGGCAGAACAGAAAAAGCGAGCGAGGGAGCGGAGGGCAGAGCCGCGCTGCTGCAGCGCCGGGAGGGGCCGGGACGGCGGCGATTGGCGCAGGGTCCGGGCGGTGCTGCCCACCGGCCTCCCCGGGCTCCCTCCTTCCCTCCCTCTCTTCCTCCCTCCCTCCGCCGCCGCAATCCGAGAGGCCGGGGCCGGGCTCCCCGGGGCCGGGGACAGCGTGGCCGACAGCCCTTGCCCCGTCCCGCTCACACCCAGCCGCCCCGACGCGTTTCTTTTGTCTGCTGCGAGGCGGGTTTTGGATCTGGGAGACGCCAGTGGTGCTGAGAGGGGCTGTGGAATGTAGGCAAGGGTCGTCCTCCCTTGCAGCCCCTTCCAGGCACTGCACCTCCTACCCTCCCGACCTGCGTGGACAAGCCTTCCCTGGGAAACATCCCACCGGCCAAGTTTGGGAGCAGCCGTATTCCCAAAGGCAAGGGGGACCAAACCACTAGAGGGGGACAGATCCATGCCGGGCGATCAAGGTGTCCCCAACCAGCCCCAGCTCCCTGAAACCCCCTCCCCCAGCTACACACCGCAATTAAAATGGAGGAAACTCCTGAAATAAACCGAAACAGCACTGGGGAACAGCGGCTGCTCCCACTCCTGGTGCATCCAAAGCATCTGCAGGCAACTACAGCTTTGTGTTTCCAGGAAGCCAGTCACATGCCAACCTGGGTCCACACTGTCACCACCTGAACCACCAATGACATCCTGGGGTCCCCATGACCCACAGGCAGGAGTGTGACCAGTGCTGCCATCCCACCATGGGAGACCTTCCTGGCACAGCTCACAGGCCACCCCTGAATGTCCTCATCCATCCCCAAAGGATACAACCCCCATTCCTCACCGAGTCTTCCCTGTGTCCCACTGCCCAGCCAGGGACATGGGCAATACCAGACCAGAGGCTTTGAGGTGAGGTCCTGGAGACAGGATCAGCACTTGTTTCTACCATCTCTGGTGCCAGGCTACAGGGCTCTGTAGGGCTCTGCAGGATGTTGGCTGCCTCATGACCATCCTTCTCTGAAATCCAGTGACGGAAACCAGCACACCCCAGAGGGGTCAGAAAGGATGGACAGAAGCAGTCAAAAGACAATAGGACCTCTCAGAAATTCCCTCTTTGCCAATGATCTTTCCAATGACCCCAGTCCATACCACGCTCAGGATTTTCAGACAGTCCCTCCTGCCATGGAGCTGGAAGCACATCTTTGTCACATCTAAAGTGTCATGTCCCACCACGTGACGCTCCAGGCTCAACTCATGACAGGATACACACTTTTCCATGCAACCCAACACACAGAGACCCTGAAATCATGGTCACCACACAAAAGGCTGTGGGAAAAGGCAGCATTTTCCTGCTTTGTGCCTGGTCCATGTGCCTGGGGACACTGGATAGCAGAGGGTGACAGGACATTTGATCTGAGGGGCAGATCAAGGTGCGAGGATGTCTGGATGAGAAAACCCCACATTCTGACCCTGGGGAGCACAGACCAAAGTTGGGTTTTCCTCAACAATCCTTGGCCACATCCCAAGTCCATAAGTGACCATACCCAATGACAAGAGGACAAGAGAACCAGCTGCAGATCGATGGCCCCAGCTGAAAGGTTTAGCTAGAAATGTCTTAGCCTTTTGCAGGTTTTACAAGCCAACCTTTACTGGCCAGTTCCATCACCTCTATGGAAAATAAAAGTTTTCAAAGTACAGGTTTTGCTGTAGTTTGACACTTGTCCCCTTTCTCCAGCCACTGCAGGATCTTTGTGCCTTGAGGACGCCCATCCTGAGGGACAGAATCCTTCAGCTCAGGATTCTTCTGAGCCTCCAAGGACACCCAGTTTTAAGGAGCAAATCCTCAGGGAAGCTGTTTAGGACCACAGAGAGTGTCACCTGCAGCTCAAAACCAGACATAGGGATGGGGGTCACACCAGAAGCACAGGCACAGATTTGTCAGCTCGAAAACAACAGATTCTTTGACCTTGTCTCAAAACCCAATGGAACACCAACAACCTTGACTGCTCTGCCTTCAAAACACCCAACACCAGCCCCCTTTTCTCAGTCCAAGGGTGAAACATGGTGCTCACAGATTGAGTTCCTTCAGAGCATCACACAGGCTCCCGTGTCACACGTCACATACTCAAAGGTCACAGGAAACCAGAAGTGGAACCTTTAACAGCATCTATATCCACTCCTTCAGCCAGGACAGCCCACCCTGGGACCCCAGAGCTGGATGTCAGCTTTGGTACAGTCAAGCAGCTGAACAGATCCACATCAGCAAGGAGGGGAGCAGGAGGTAACTGGTTTTAGGGACTAAAATGGACTTCTGGAGAATAAAATGAAGCTGATGGTCTCACTTGGGTGCTGAGGGGGCTAAAACACCAAAGCTTATGGGGTCAGCTCAACAGGTCTGGAAGATGAAGGGGAAAAAAACCCCAAGCAACCTTCATTGGCCCCAAAAAATTGACTCGTATAACTTCAGGTCACACCCTGGACAAACAACTCAAAGAAACAAGGCCAAGTCCACCTGGGGCAAGGAAGGGCTTCAACTGCCACGGAATCCACAGCCAGAACTGGAGGTGAACTGCAGAACCAGGGAGCACTTTGCACTGACACCTGTGAGGGACCCAGCCAGGGCCCAGAGGGGTCTCAGCCACGCTGATTGGGAGCAGTTACTGCTCCTGCAACCCCACCCAAAATCCAAGGGCTGTCCTTCAGGTGTGACACCAGCCTCACACAGAGGAAGAGGAGGACACTGAGCTGCAGACACATCATCCCCCTGCCCCAGGATGGGTTGGGGTCAAGCCCTTCCACTTCCAACACCCCAAGGAAGCAGATGCACCCCGTCAGCCCAGAGGAAAGGCAGCACCTGTGGCTGCCCCAGGCCTACCTTGACGTCAGCGATGAGGGCATCCTCATCCTCGATGCCAGTGGGAACACACTTCTTGTGCAGAGGGAGAGACTCCAGCTTGTCCACAAGGCAGCGCAGCCCCTCCAGCTCGAACTGGGTGAGGTGCACCTTCCTGTTCTTGCGCGGGCTGCCCCCGCTCGGGTCCCAGGCCTGCCCATTTTGGGAGCCCCGGCTGGAGTCGGAAGAGTCTATGGATGGGGTCTTCTTCAGACCCGGCAGGCTGCTCCGGCAGGTCCTGCCCAGTTCATCATAGTCCACATTGGCACCGTTGGCAATGGGGCTGGTGAGGATGGACCGCCTCGTGACCGGCCGCTTAGGTTCCTTCCCTGCTGCATCCTCCTCCTCATCCTCCTCCTCCTCCTCTTCCATGTTCACCGAGTCCGAGGAGCTCAGCTCCATATCTGCCACAACGGGGAAAGTGTGAGGGCACAGCAGGCAGGCAATCACTCACAGCATTCAGTTTCCAGAGGAATCTCCCCCCCACCCCCACCCCCCACCAATCACAATAGATACATATGGGGAAAGCAGGGGACACATAGCAGCTGGAAAAGAACAGCTAAACACCTTCCCAATTCCTGGCTTGTTTTGTGGGAATGCAAGGCACTAGATACGGAAAAACATCCCAGAGGAAAAGACAGCCCTAGGCTGAATTTCATGGAATCCTAAAAGGGTTGGTAGGAACCTATAAAGGTCATCTAGTACAGCCCTCTTTCCATGGGCCCAGGCATCTTCCACTACAACAGGTTGCATAAAAAGCTGTTCAAGCTCTTTTTGCTTTGGGGGGCTTGGGATCTCCAGCCATTTGGTCCTGTGAGTGACTCAGGACTCTGATCCTACCTTCATGAGGCAAGGAAGAGGATGTGGACTCACCCACAACCATGAGGCTGCGGAGTCCTTGCAAGTAACTTTGACAGCACTTTAAACCCTGCACATAGCAGGCCCTGACCAGCCACAGACCATCCCTGCCCCACAGCACTGTGGTGGTCACTGCAACTTCCCTCCACCTCTTGTGTGAAAGGTTTTGTGTGCCCCAACAAGGCCAGGAACTGGTGTGCTGGTTTCACCAGCTATGAGAAACATGGGCTGTTGCAGGGGTGAAGGAGGAAGCAGAAGTCTGGCTGCCTTTGGCTTCTTCCTCAAAGGAACACATAACCCAGCTGCTGAGCCATGACCCCAGCAGGAAGGTGCAAGGAACCAGTCTGAGAGGGAGGAGGAAGGAACAAGGGGCTGGGCTTACCCATACTGAGCGATTCCTTCTGGAAGTCCTTGGTGAGGTGCGAGCGGCTGGTGATGCAGTACACGTACCGTTCCAGCACGTACCAGCACATCTCGTAATAGAACGGGTAACGAAACTTATTTGGGACCTGCAAAACATGGCAAGGGGATCTGCTCAGGCCTCCTGCACCACCACTGCACTCACAGTTCTCTCACTGCTGCCTCAGAGCAGAGATCCCCTCTGGAGACAGCAAACACGTATCCATGTGTAACAGCAGCATTCCTGCTTCTGACAGCCTGATGGGATTCTCCTTGCAGAAGGATGTTATCACCAGGCAGGGCAGAGATCAGCCACCACTCGCTTGCCAAGCCATTAATATTTCATTTTTTCTTGTCAGGGTTGCAGCTCTTCCGCCACAGACCTTCTAATGATGAGTACCAGAGAAAGTGACAGATGCCACACCAGGTCTGGCCGAGTGTCCAACACAGCTCAGGTGTGTCCTGAAGTTTGTCTGCAGGAGCTGAGCATTGCATGACCCATGTCTCCTCAAGGAACAGGCAAGAATTCCCACATGCCTGTCTGTCTGCCCCCATCCTTCACCCCATGGCTCTTCCACAGGTCCTTACCCGCGTGCGGTCTTCGATGCTGTAGATCCGAAGCTGCATAGGGATGTTGAAGCTGTGTAAGAAGTTGCCCCCAAAAACCAGCGTGTCCATGGGGGTGTACACAGCATGGATCCAACCTTGGAGAAAAAGCAGAGTTGGAAGAATCCTTCTGAGCGACAAGGTCACATCAAGGTCTCACGACTTCAAGTCCTTTTCCCTCTGTGAAGAACTCTGTTCTTCACAGAAGGGCTGTCAAATCTGCACCACCTTCACATTACTCAGCTAAGCCCACCCTGGCAGCTGCACCTTTCACCCATGTCCAGCTTAGCTGCAAGCACAAGACTGCTTACTGACCCACTGTCATATAAGCCAGGCCTAGTAGCAGCTGGGGGCTACAGACCCCAATTCACACAATACCCAGTTCACTTGACCCACCTTCCAGAGTTTTTTGCCACCCTGGTGTCATCCTAAATTGTTTCCTAATCGTATTAGGCCTAAAAACACCAGCAAAAATGAAAACAGTCTTCCAAAGTCTGTTCCAACAACTAGAAACACCCTCAAAGTAACTCAAGTTCCAGCTCTGTTATCTCCAAGGCTAAGCAATCCAGCCAAGTCCAACATTTGGGGAATTCCAGCATGGGTTTCCTTAAGTTCAAAAGAAGTGTCAGTTGTGATAAGAGGCCTCAAATGAGTAAGTTGTGCAATCCCTGGTGTTTTCTGTTCCTGGTGCTGCTGAAAGCTCTAGCTCCGCAGAGGTGTCGCAAGACACCCAGGAAGCAGAGGATCCTGGGCTGTGTTGGGCCAGCCTGTCCTCAACCTGCACTACTGTGGGTGTCAACACCCCAGAGTCTGGGAAAGCCTCCTTTAATAATTAATCAAGTGTGCTGTGAGCCAGCTGCAGCTTCCCTGTCACTTGGGCTGGACTCACAATACCATGACAGGTGTGTTTTGGGAGGTGGGAAGCAACAGGACAGAGCCACATCACGTGCCCCTCTCCCAGTCACTCATGAGGAAGCTAAAAATCCTGCCTGTGTCCCCAGCAATTTCAGTGTCTCACCAGAACTCTGGCCAAGGCCAGGATGCCCCTGCCCTCCCTGTGGTACCTGAGGGGATGACAAAGGTGTAGCCCTGCTTGAGCTCGATGCGCTGGCACTCCGACACTCTGTCCCCAAGGAAAATGTCGCCCTGCTTCCCTGAGAGAAGCCAATTTTCATAGAGCTCCAGGTTCTGGGGTGTAGGAGGGATCAGCCAGAAGATCTGCAAAGACAACACATATTAATGTCCTCATATAATGAGCAGTTACTGACTATCCCCAGTTTCTTCCAAACATCTGAATCTCTTTCTCTCCTCACTCCCAGAGAAATTCCCAGTAAAATGACCTAAACAGCTGCCCTATTGAGAGCTGTGCAAGGTCTTTCCCAACCTGACATGCTGAGTGCCACAGGTAGCCTGAGCTTGGCATGCTTTCTAAGAATTTACATCAGTATCAAGACATGTAGAGCCCAGGAAAGACACCAGAGTGTTAGCAACAAGATTTACCTGAGTGTTTCTGCCATGTTAGTCAGAACTACAGCTGAACTGGGGATTGGCACCTGTCTGGCTCCATGCAACACATGTTTAGGGTGGAAAGACCTCAGCTGGTTGTCTGGGACCTGCATTCTCATGGACTGACAGGAGAGCAGACTAACAGCCATTCCCCTAAAGCACCTGTAGCTGTCCCAACAGGGACTGTCCTACCTTTCCCCCTCGGTGGATGTGGTACCACACAGAAGTGCCACCAAAGTCCACGTGGAAATCTGTGTAGCAGCCCTTGACGCTCATCAGACAGTACCTGGTGGAAAACAAGACAATAAATTGAAAATGAGTGGTGATGCATGTTTTGGAGCAGATACAACACATTCAAAGGGAACGGGGCCCCCCCAAACCCAGGCCAATGGCTCAGAGGAGTACCAGAAGGCACACCACTCACCTCCTTCCACACAGCTAAAAGGGCTTAAATAACTGACTGTATGTCCTCACAAGTGTCACCCACAACACAGACAGGGAGACTGTTCCTCCTGCTTCCCCTTGGTACAAACTGCTGCTCCCTTGGGCAGTTCTCTTGCAAGAGATGCTGTGCTGCCTGCCCCAGCTCAGGAAGTCACTTACTTCTGCACCTTTGGATACTGCATCTCCAGGATAGCGTTCGTAGACTCTGTCTGGCTCTCCTTCAGGTGCCTGGGCCACATGTTGTCAACCCAGTCAATCAAATCCACCTATGGCACAAAGTGGGGAGATGTGAGCAGAGAGAAAAGGGGCACAGCAAACCCTTTTGCTACCCCCAGGCTGGCAACCTTTGTGTTCCCACCCAGCAACCTTCCCAATGCCAGCTGGGCAATCCCACACATAAAGCACTTGGGCCCAGATGTTCCAAGGCCCCACTGGGCTTACATAAAAAACGTGCAGGGCAGCGCCTCCGAGGGCAGCATTCAACTCCCTAAGCTTCAGGAGAGCCAGAGATGTCCAGGCTCCCTCTGCAGTTTACAGGGAGAAGTGAATGGCCCTACACAGCTGCCCCTTCCACTCCACGGACTGCAGAGGGAGTTCAGGATGTCCATCCCACCTTCCGCACTTCAGGAAGGGCAACTCACTTTCCCACCACAAAACAGCCTCCAGCAATGCCAGCACACCTCCTGTCCTGGCCCCCTCTGCCCTCAGAGATTTCAGCACTCTGCACCAGAAACCCTCCCTTCCAGGCTGCACAACCCTCTGGAGCTCCACTTCCATGTCTCCAACTGCTGACAGCTAAAGAACAGGTCACCTCTCTGCAGAGTGACATGCCAGGACTTGCCAATGGTCACCACAGCCTGACTGGGAGATCAGCTCCAGGGCAGACCCAAGAGCTTCCAGAGCACACACTGACATCCCTGTTGAGCCCACATGTGTTCCGAGCACCCCCTCCCCTCCTGCATCCCAGTGCCAAGAGGACCAGGGAAAGGAAACCCTGCAGAAGGAAGAGCTGTGCTCACCGTGGCAGGTCTCTGCACCAGGTTCTCCAGCTTAGTGTGGCTGAACTCCAGGCTGATAACGTTGTAAAGCTTCTCCCTCTCTTCCTCGGGTGTTTCATAGTATCGTGCCCACTGTGCCATGGACATCTCGATGTCTCGCTGTGTGTTCACATCCATGACATCCACCATCCGTCGGCTCCCTGTCACAGCACACACACATCACTGGAACCAGGCCGGTGCACAATGCACCACCCAGGAGACTCCAGGAGATGAGATCTTCAAAGAACCCACCCGCACAAGTGTGAGATGGCCTGGCCTCTCCCAGCACTTCCACACCCATATACAAACAGAAACTGCTCCAGGTCAAAGCAGACTCAAGCAGGTGATCCTCTGGCTAAGGATGGCTCAGGTTCAACTAGCTGCACACTGGGGAGCCACAAGCCCTCAGCTGAAGCCCAAAGACTGTCCCCATTGCTCCCTGCCTGCAGGAGGTGACACTTACCCACACACAGCCGCACATCGTTCACGCTGAAGTCCGGATCCGGCATCCTGCAGGACAAACACCTAGCTGAAAAACCTTTTGGGGCATGTGAAGACCATGGAATTAGGCCTCTAGGGGTGCAAGTCTGGGGTGAAACACTGGGACAAACTTCTGGCTTGGGAAGCAGGTTTGGGAATAGGATGTACCATCTCCGGAGCACAAGCTGTTGTAGAGTGACTTCTGGCATTCGGGCTAAGCAATCCCAGCTCTGTTTTAAAGGCTGCTCGTGTGAGTTATCCCATCCAAAGGCAGGGCCAGACCAGTACACGCAGTATATTCCATTGACACAGCAGAACCACTCCAACTGTTTGTACTGGCACACTTCTCTGTACAAACACTGCTGTCACAGGCAGAACAGCCTGGCAGCCATTCGAGCAGCTCTTGACCCAGAGAAATACCCAAATGCTCAAGAGAAATCCAGTTACAGCCACACTCTAATCCTCAGTATCAAATCTCTGCCCTCCCAAGTCACCCAGCAGTTAAAACTGGGCCTGGCACAATTTCCTACCTAATTCACCCCAGTACAGAACATCCTGCACTGGATGAGTTGTCACCCATCCTTTCACAGCCATTTGAGGGGGTTCAGAGAAGAGCTGCTGATACCAGCTCAGAAAGTTTGTGACAGGTCGTTTATCCCCCTAATCATTGTGTTAATCAACCCCCAAAACACTGACCCAGCTTTACACTCAAAGCTGTAAATCTCAATGAATGTACTGCAGCAGAAGAGACAGACAGCAGTTTAGAAGTTGGATAAATCAGTCTGGAATTATGGAAAATGCCAGAAATACTACAAATTGTTTGACTCTCTGGCAACAGATGCCTATGTTACTAGGAAAGAAACCCAGCCAGACGTTGCATCAGAGCAGCAGTGGGACTTTCCAGACATTTGGTGGAATTCTGATCACCTACAGCCAATTCAGTCCCCTCATTTTCAGTCCAAACAGACTAATAAGAATGGGATAAAAGAGGTGGAAGGCTCTGCTCAGTGCACATAAAGGACAGTGTTGGCAGGACAGTCACACCAGCTTGGCAGAGCCATACCCAGATGCCACACAAAGTGGAGATAAGAAGGAATTGGGCCAGAGACATTCACCACTCCGTGCCCCCACACTTACTTTATCCCCAGGCCGTCCGAGCTCCTGAAGATGAGAGGGTCCCTCAGGCCACCCCGCTGGATGTACTCAACTGTGAAGTCTGGTGTGAGGAAACAAGAGGAGGGAAGGTTTAGGGGAGGCTCCTTCAGAGGATACATTGAGCTTAAAGGATATCTGGAGATCTCTAGCCCAACCCTGCTCCCAACAAACTGACTTCTGACTCAGATCAGGTTGTTCAGGGCAGTTGAGACCTGAGAACCTCCTATCTCTGTGGTCAGCAAAAGAAAACCCTGTTCCTCACTTTTCTACACTCCTTTGGAGATCCTGCAACTCCTTTGCAGCAGCTCTGGGAGCAGCATGGTGTGTGCCACTGACAAACCTCACAAAAGGCCCCCCAGGGAAAGGGGAGTTTGCTCCAGCAGGAAAACAGCCTGGATTGTGGTCCTCACTTCCCTAGAAAGCTCACAGCCATGCAAGAGATGCCCTGATGAAGCAGCGCTCTTCCCTCCAGTAAATCCTCACAAGGTGGTGTGATGAAAAGCCATCCCACCGAGCCCTGTGCGTGGTGAAAGGAAGGGGAGAGATCCCACACAGTCCTCCAGTGAAACATCTCATAGACACGTGGCTGCAATTACAGGTTCTCCTGACCCAGCAGAACCCTCCCCTTCCTGGCTTCCACATGTCCCAGCCCCCCTGTAGTGCTGCAGACCATATCCCTGCTCTTGGGATGGAGCATGCCATTCCCACACACATTCCCTGATACTGACTAGCAGTCCCAAGACAAACCTTTGCCTTCCATGAAGACCACGAAAGTGGAGTTAAACTTGTTCGTGGACAGCTTTTCCTCCAGGTCAAATGTCCTCTTCCCTTCAATTTCATCGTCAGAGATCCCATCGTCCTCGTAACGCCGTCTCATCGTGCCACGCTGGGGAGAGAACACATTGGGAAGGGAAGAGTTATGGACCATGAGGAACAACCTGGCACAGCTCAACCAGGGCCTCTGGGGGACCCCAGGTCTGTCCTGGACCCAAAACACACCACTGGAACATCAGATTTGCTCCTCCTGCATCCAGAAGGAGCAGTATGGGAGACAATCTGTGCTTATGAATTCTAACACAGAACAACAGGAGGAGGGAGACAGTTCAATGTAACTGAGGCAAAGAAGAAAGAATTAGTTCCCCATTTTTACAGGTGCATCAGTATTTTGTTGCCCTAGAGGTAAAGACACTTGGGAATTTAAATCCCTGCCAGAACATCAAGTGCTAAAGGAAGAGTTTACACTGGAGACAAAATTCTCAAGTTTTCATCTTCAGCCTGTACACAAGAGATGATTTATTCCCTTTTGTGTGGGGAGGAACAACAGAGGGGAAGGAATCCTTTTCTTACAGGATCTCCCAAGTCCATCTGTGGATTCCTCAGACATCCTCTTCTGGCACTGCTGTATCTGGAAAAAATTACTGTCCCCAGCTGTTGGCCACCTGGCCAGGGAGCAGCCATGCTCTGGCAGAGCCCTGCGTGGGAATGCTCCCCAAATCCCCTCAGATAAAAGGCAACCTGCTCTGAATTAGCCAGGCTAATTCAATTCCCCCAATTAGGGATGCTCCCATTTTCGTGCGTGCACACCAACTGCTGGGCCAGCAGACATCCAGGATGGGACAGGAGGTGACACAGCTACTGTCACATCTGTAGCAGTGTCACAGCCCCAGCAACACCACTGGAACCAGCCACGGACTGTGAAAGAGAAAGGACTCCCTCATACAGATGCGCTGCCTTAAAGAAGTTTTTAAAATTAATTAGTTTAACCAGTGCTGGAGCACACAGGCACATAAAAAAGGGGCTTTTCTCACACCTCCTGTAACATTTAATTTTAACTCACAGTTTTAGGCAGGCTGTGGGTCCACAAGGAGTTCCCCAGCCATCAGGCACGGCCATTTATTTGCTGTTGACACCTCATTGACTGCACTTAGCTTTCCCCAAACCCTGAACTACAGGGGCACAAACAGCTTGTCTGCCAGGCACGAACAACAGGCTGCTCCTGAAAGCGGCAATGCAGGAAGATTCTGAAACCAGGGTGTGTCTGATGGCTCTGAGGATTAAACAATCTGTAAAAGCGCTCTGTGTTTGCTGTCCTTTGTCTTAAGCCATCCACTAAAGATGGGGAGCAAATGGGAATACTTTCTTTCCCGGTTTTTAACAATACAAAGATAAAAGTCTCTTTACTTACAGGTTTTTACAAAGACGCTTGTATAAACGCAGAAAAACTCACTAAAAACCCCACAAATGAACAAATGGAGGTGGCACCAGCAGAACTGACCTATTCCCGGGCAACACTTGGAATTTCACACTGGGCTGGGCACACAGAAAACTGGAATTCCCAAATGCCCACTCTGCCTTTAAACTAAGACTGGCTCTTCAAAGAAGACGCATCAGAGCTTGAAGACAGAGGTGTAGAGGCATTATGGCTGTGTTATATTGGAGGACGAGCGCACCTTATAAAGCAGTTTTCCTTAGGAACCACAGAATCCGTTAACCCTGCGTGGTGCTCGGATTTACAATGAGGGCACAGAGCAGACGTGAATCCCCTTCCAGCACGACTACCTTCTCCCTTTTCCCAATCCCAGCCAAGCCCAGGACTACAGGTCCCAGCAGGCAGCTCTCTGTCCTTAGTTAGAGGATGTGTGTAATGAAGCAGAGGATTCTGGGCCCTGTAGTCCACGGCCTCACCTGCTTTGGGATCAGGTGGGTGCTGGCTCACTGCAGGAGCAGGATGTTTTTTAACCTGCTCCTTTACTCCAGACACTGGGAAAAGCAGCTCTTTTGCCTTCACTGGGTACAAAATCTCATAAGGGGGAAAAGGTTTGGCACGGAATTTTGGCATGAAGAGGCTATATCCAAATCAGTCCCTTAATAACATACTTGACTCCCAGGCTGGAAGCCTGGATGGTATTTCAGGGCTCCTAGTTAAGCTACACTTAAGGAGAAGCAGGGTTACATTGGGCTGAAACTCAGGTAAGTCCCATTTGAGCACAAATCTCAGGAAAACCAGGCTGGAACACAGCTCCAGGCACAGACACAGTGACCAGGCATTGTCTGTCCTTCTGGAAGTGGCACCAAGCCAGCACAGACTCTGGATTGTGTAGAGTAGCTAATTCAACACAAATGGGACCATGCGGCTGGGCCTGATTCGGATCCCACTGGTGCCATACATGGATGCTGGGGATGCTCCTTCCATCTACCCACTTAAGCTTTAGCACCTGGTCACTCCAGTTTGGCATTTGGGCCACAAGACCACTTGGTCTTGGCTGATCCTGAGCACAAACTTTGAGAACAGGTCCCACTCCCACCTTGTGTGAATGTGCAGTAAATGACCTGGGCCCTCTAACAAATTTGGAGGCTTTATGACCAAAGAAATACGACATGTCTCAGAGGAGGCCACTCCAGCAGCCCAAGCTTCTGTGGACTCACATTACATGAAACTACGCTTTACTCTAGCTGGATCCACCCATGGATCTGCACTGTGGGATGAGGGAACCATTCAGACTCTTTTCCCAGACCTCTTTCACAGCCTCCAAGACAAACAGGTTGGAAACCACTATGATAAGGCAACCACACCAGAAGTGCAAACACCAGGAAACAGGGAGGAACACCTTAAACTCAAACCTCTTTGCAACGGGGAAACAGGGATGCAAATCGCACAAGGAAGGGGGTTGTCTCCTCCAGCCCAGCAAATTCCAAAGTCTATTGCTCTTGTCATCAGCAAAGCATCAGCCACAAAACCCCCTCAGCTTCGCCTGTTCCTGTGGGCAGGGAAGGGTGGCCTCCTAATTGGCACAGCATGTAGGAGAGCAGGATCCCAGCCGTGGCTGAGGACCCAAAAGCACAATACAAACAGCTCCCATCCCATCGTACCCGGCCGGGGCCACAGCGCTTTCATGTCATTGTTGTCTTGGAAGGGTGGGGAAAAACAATATTTCAGGCCCTGCAGAGCAGGCAGGAGGAAGGAAAGGCTTCTGTGCTTCCAAGAGTGCTTTGTGGGAGAGGCAGCATCTGCAGCAGTTTTCCCCTCCTGGAGTCTGCAGCTTCCTCACAGCACAGTTACACAAACCACAGTCCCCCAGCTCCCCAAACTGGGTCTCTGTATGAGGACAGATGTGGTCAGTGGATTCTCCAAGGCCCCCTTTCTTCTCTGATGTGTTTTGATCCTCCCCTGACAGGCAGGGAATTGCTGCCTGGTTATAAGCGGCACAAGTGACACCTGCTAAGGGCAAGAGACACACAAAGTCATGACAGGCTAATGCCAGTCTCACCTTCCCACTGCACACACTCAGCTGTGCAAATCCTTCTCACAGCACCCAGCTTGACCTCTTCCCAGGAAGAGCCAGCCACCTTTGTCCCACAGCCTGTGCCAGGGATGGGCCATGGCTGAGTACCCCCTCCCAGAAGATTCCTACAGCCCTGCTAACTCTTCATCCTGCTCCTTGGAGCAAGCCCATACAGAGAACACCAACAACAAACAGCCCTGGACTCTTAAGACTAAAACCACTTCTTCCTAGGGGTGGCTCTGCTACTGGGAGCATTTCCAGCATCAACCAGTTCAGCCAGGAATGCACAACTTGCAAAGAGCAGATCAGCAGACACCACCAAAACTGCCATCTGTAAGAGAGTCCCAGATGAAGCTCAGCCCCAGTGAAGCAAGAGATAAGAGTCAGGCCCATAACACACGTGAGCGTTCAGCAGCAATATTTAAATATACCTTTTTTTTTTTTCCAGCATTCTGTTAGGATTCAAGCATTTTTCACCCTGCTGAGAGTTTTACTAATGAAGAACTGACAAGTGGTCCAAAGCCTTTCTCCCTGTGTCAGGCAGGGTCAAGATAAAGGCAGTTTATTCATCCTCCAAGACCAGGCAGCCAGCAATTCCCACTGAAGACAGCTGTCCTTCACCATTCCTTCCTGATCCTCTTGGGTACCACTCAATTAATGTAGGAAATAGGAAGCATGAATATTAATTCTGCAGACAGCAATCCCTTCTATTCTGATCCTTTCACCTGCAGTCTCCTCCTTGCAAGGAAAGCATCTCATGTAGCTTCACAGTGGAATTCTTCAAAACCCATCCCTGAAAACCTCTTTCCATGGAGCAAAGCTCTGTCTAACAGCAAAGGAACTGAGAGTCAGCTGAAGAGAGCCAGAAACCCACTCTCCTGTGGATTTTTTTTTTTTTGAGAGAAAAATGAGTACAAGGTCACATTTGAAAAAAAGAACAAGCCGTCCTTTCGCTGAAAGAGCCTCGTGTATTTACAGAGTGAAACCAACACACACCACAGTATTTTAGTCACTTCCTGTCCTGTCTGCTGCCATTCCCTCCCTCATCTCCCAACAGCTCCAGGAACCTTCTCCTGCTGTGTCACAGCTCCTCCCTTTCAGGAGACCAGAGCACCCTCACTCTTCCTCTCCCCATGCCTGTTGTCTCTCCAGAGCAGCTTCCCTGGTGTGAAGCCTCCCAGAACACTCCCTTATTCTTTCAGGGGAAAGATGTTGGCATGAAGAAGGCAGTCAAGTTTCATCCCCATTTCTAAAATCCCTCCTTCCAAACTCCCTCCTTCCTTAGCGTCCTTAACTTCCACCACTTTCCTTAACTTCCCACTGTATGTATAGAACACTGACTTACCAGTGCATCTTTTCTCCCCACCCCACCCTTTTGTAGGTTTACTTTGCCAGAATGCACCCAAAATCGGTAATAAACCAACAAGCTCAACTCTCCTTGCTTTAGGAATTTAACCTCTCACGTATTTTTAAAGCAAACAACTGTGGCTCTTGCCCAGATGCATCCAGGCCTTCAACACCCAAACCTGTTGAGGGGTGTTTTGACCTCAAGACTGGTAAAGAGCAGTGTCCAGAATTCTACCTCTGAGACCTTGTGCTGAGAATCTCCAACAATTTAATCCATGGGAAAGGGTTCCATCCCTCTGGAGAGGCACAAGGCAGCCTGACAGGAGGATGGACAAGCAGGCTGTGATCAGACAGATCCAGGATGGAGCAGGTGCCAGTGCCAGAACAGACCATGCAGGGAAGATCCTCTCTTGCAAATGGTTTGCAGACACAGCATGAAGAACCAAGGCACCAAGATTATGACACCCAATCAGGAATCTGCCAGGTCACTGCTTATCTTAAGCAACAGGAGCTTTTCCTTTCTATATCCCTCTCCTCCAAGCCTGCTCCTCCCACTTCAGCTCCTGGACTGGACTCCAGGCTCTGGAGCAAAAGTACAGCAGAGAAGCAGCAGGTGTCTCCTGCACCTCCCCACCTCCAGGCACCTCAGTTTCCCCTCAGCTCCTCTTCCTCCTGTCACTCTTGGGGTACAAAGAGTCCCACGGAGATGGGTCCATACTGTCCTGTTAACATTTTGGCTCTGCAGAGCCAAACAACTGCCAGTGTCTGGGAGATGATCAATAAAGCAGTCCTGGACTCCTTACTCCACCAAATAGAAGGAGGCACCACTTGGGATCCAAAGAACAGGCCATAATCCCCCTAAGAGGAACCCAAGAACTAAACCATCAAGTTTAACACCCCTCTATCATCTCCTGTGCCTCTCAGAACCTGGAGAGCACACCAGGCATATCCCAGGTGGCACATCCCTGGACAAAGACGGACTCAAAGCACCAGACTGGGAGTAAACAGGATCTACGCAGAACTGGAGCCCGTCCAGCCTTCACAGCTCCAGGAGAGATTCCTATCACGAGCAGGGCTGGCAGCGTTTCAGAACAACCGGGGAGAACGCTTTGGTTTGCACTTTTGGGTTACAAAATTCAGTGTACGCAAGGAGTAATTGGGGAATTGGAGCAAGGTGGGAGGAGGCAGGTGGGGACACAGCAAAGATGGGCCAAGGAGAAGTCCAGCAGCTGCTGCTGAACCACACACTGACCATCCAGAGCAGCCACACCATGAGGCAGAGGAACATGCTAGATCAGAACACAGATGGGCAGGCCTGGCAACAGTCCCAAAAGGAAGTGCTGCTCTTAGGAAAAGATAGAGCTCCTCACTCCAGTCACCTGCAGCTGATGTCACACACAGCCACTGTCCCCACTGGCTTTTATGGCACTACTGACACCCACACTGCCCATACCCACCACCAGCCAGAGCACCTGGAGCCTGCACAAACCCTGCCTGGATTCCATGACAGCTTGAAGAAGCTCATGCAGGACCATCAAACCCTCCACCACGCTCCATTCCAGGGCAGAACACTGACCCTCTGAACATTAAAAGCCACTCTTAGCCTTCTCATTTCTGAAGCAGAATGAGAAAAACCCTTGAACTACGTCCCACCCCTTCCAAATCAGGAGAAATCCAAGGGAAAAAAAATGTGTGGAACCTTTTCCCCATCAGGTGTCCCCAACACGTGCCCTATGGACTCAGGCTAATGAGCACTACCAGCTCTGCTGCTACTTTTGTTTTGTGCAGTAAAGCAACAGTCTCCCCAAAAGGGACGAAAGCAGACCAAACTTCCCCCAAAAAGGCAGGCTTGAAGATTTTACCGATTTAAATCCATTGTCCCCTCTCCTGAGCCCACATAAAGCAGGAAGCAGAGACCCAGGACAAGGGACAGACAGAGCCATGTGCACTCAGAGGTGCTGCTGAGCCAGCAGCAGGTCAGCCTTAAGTGACCTGGCTCCTTCCTGGGACAGGCAGAGCACCTCTCTGTCCCCAACATGGTGGGGGATCAGAGGACTAGCTTGGATTTTTTAGCAGGGAACAGCTCACCCTCCAATTTTCCCGGTGTTCCAACCTAGCCCTGCAGAAACCTGTTGCCCGTTCTGTCCCATCACACAGACTGAACGAGGCTGGACCACGGGAGTACTTGGATAACAAAAACACAGGAAGCTTTGAGGTTTGTACTGCAATTCCTGCTAAGCTGACACTGTTCTTTAAAGGGAACAGCAACAGGCTGCCTGCATTGCAGTTCATAGGGCTGAGGATGCTTAGGAAGGAGGAAAACAACAGGATTGTTGGGAAGAACATGGACAGTGTGTGAAAGCAGTTACCAGGAAGGATATTGCCTCCATACTCTGTGCTGTCACACCATCCCTGCGCACACTCCCTCCCCCTCTGCTCTACAAAGAGCCCAGGACTCGTCCCTTCCTTACTCCAAATGGGGCAAAGGGGCTCAGTGCCACATGGAAATGTTTATGCACAGCAAATTAAAGACACTGAGGCAGTCTGACCTTAAAGGAGCATGCATTGCCAGCCTTCCCCTTTCCATTGCCAGCTGCCTCAGTTGAATCCTGAGATTACATGGAAGAGCTGGGAGGACTTGTTATCAAGTGATATTTTCTCCCAGATTCTGTCAGGACTGGCTAAAACGCAACACGATTCTGCCCGCAGCTCCCAACCCTGAGGACCAGCACCAACAAAAACCACAGATGAATATGACACCCCAGAGTCCCTTCCCTGATCTAAGAGGGTGTGTGGTGCAGCTTTAGTAAAACTCTTCAGTGTACAGAGCAATGGCTAAAACATGTAAAATCCACCACCCTGCAATCCTGGGCAGATCTCAGCCCAAAAACTTCTCCAGTTGAAGTTCCTGGAACTTCCGTAGGGATTCAGAATCCCTGGACAGCCAGCTCGTGCTGTTTCTACAGCAACACAGATGCAAGCATAGACACAGAGAAACGGAACAGAATCCCTGTCCAACAGATCCATCGCCTCTGCCCCATCATGGATTCACAGGCCACCCTTTGTCACCAGGTTTATCTCCTCAGCCCCCAAAAACCATTGGTGCCCTTGCCAAGGGAGATCTGCAGGTATCCAAAGGTGAGCAGCACTGAGAGTTCGGGCCACTGTGGAAAGGGAAGAAGAACACCACCAAAGTTCCTCACAGCCCCCAAAGACTCAGCCATCATTCCCTCTGGCATCAGCAACACTCTTCCATCAGCAGCAGCACCAGACACCTCACTCTGAAGGGAAGTGCTTCCCTTCATACAATTCCAGAGGACAGGATCGGGGGAGCACCTTCTTTCTCCCTTGGAGCACACCACCACTTCCCCACACGTGCCATTTCTCCCCCAAACCCACACAGCGACCTGTGGATCCCTGTCTGGGTGGCTCCTGACATAATTAAGGCAGCACTGGGGGCACAAGGACTGTTCTCCTGACTTGGTGTCACCTCCAGCCGGGATGACCCATGAAAACCCACGCCTGGTTACTACAGGAGACGTAACACAACTCGTTTGGTAACTCACAGGTAAGGTGAAGTGCTCCTGTGCTGTCTGGCTCCTTGCTTAGTGAGCACTGCACCTTCCAGGACACACTCAAGGCACAGCCAGGCTTGCAAGAGTAAGAATCCAGCAGAGACATTCACCTCCTGCATCCCTTTCTGCTGACGTGGAACATCATCCAGTTGGTTTCAGGGACATATTCTCCCAGGGACCAGCAGCACACTTGTGCATCTTGCAGGATCTAAATGCTCCCAGGGATTTCTAAAGCTTTCCAAGAATAGCCTTCAGTTGCTGCTAGCTTCTACCAGAGCCCTGCCCAGACCAAATCTGAACAGTCCCTAAATTATTTAGAGCTCAATTATTACACCTGGGTCATTTGCAATGACTCATTTGTAGTGTCTCCCCTTTGAGGCATGTGGGAGAGATTAATTACCCTCCTTGCACGGGTCCTACCAGGCTGGGAAGCTGAGGTGTGTCCAGCAGACCAGGCACATTTGGCCAGGCTGGGTTTCACACAGGGCACATAGCAGAGGAATTGAGAGCCCTTCCAGGCAGTGGGAGGGAGCTTGGCTTGACAAGAATTGCCAGTGTCACATTTCACATGGCGGGGGGCGTGATGTAAAACCACCCAAATTCTCCCTCGAGTGCATGAGGCTTCAGTGTCTGCGGGAACAACACAGGCAGGGTCACCCCAGCATACATGGATGAGTCCAGGTCAGTGGGAGTAGCCCTGGGAAAAATCAGTATCCAACAGGACCGGCCTCTGCCAAGCACGCCACTATCTGGGGGTGACAAACACCAGCAACCTCAAGGCATCATTACCTGGCACTGAGCAGCTTTACAGGACAGACAAGAAGTCAAGCTGAACCTGATGGGATTGCTCCTTGCATCCCACTGTTGGGGTAATGGGAGCCACTCGAGATGGACCAAGACAGGGAGGGCAGGAAGCTGCATCCTCCTCCTTGCCATCTTACCTGACACAAGCAGGGTCCTGCCAGCCCACAGCCTGTTCCCCCTGACCTCCCTTTCAGCTTTGAGGCCATTCATCCCCTCAGTTTATCCCTAGCCTGTGAGAATAAGGGCTGGAACTTTGTCACCACTGTCCCATGAACATGCATGGGCCTTCCAGGTCCCATGGTTCGTGCCCTGTAGTGACATCACCCCACGCAGCAGAAAGGATTTGATACCCCTGATACAAGTGGGTTGGAACCCACGAGATTCCAGCTGCTGTGGCTCTGGGCACCCATCAGAGCCAGCAGTGCCATCCCTCAGGCACGGTAGTGCTGGGCTCACTCCACAGCACACAGGGCTGCAAGAGAAGCCTTGTCCTCCACACTGCCCAAGCTTCATCCTCCGAGCTGATGCCTCCACGTGCTGTAAAGCCCATTTGAACTCTCTCCCAGGGGAGAGTGTGGACACCGACATGTAAGGACAGGTTTGGCAACTGCTGTTTACAGGAGAGGCCTCAGGTTTTGGCTGGTAGGGGCAGGCAGAGGCCTCCTCTCAAATTTCATGTAAGGATCTGACCAGAGGGCAGGGCAGTGCTAGGGCAGGACATGGACAGCCCCGAGCCATGAGGGAGACAGCCTTCACTCCCTGGCTCCCCTCTCACCTCCCAGATGCTCCACAGCACTAAACAGCAAGTAGGTCTTCTCCTCCACAAGCCCATTCACTTCCCTTCATGGGTGTCACAACCACCTCCCATTACCAACATAAGGGTGACTCTGCACCCAGCCACGGAAGGTCTGTTGGGGCCAGCACCTCAACACCCTCAGAGCTGTGGCTGAGCCCCAGAGAGCATCCCCAGCCCCCAGGGAGGGTGAGGCTCCTCCTCAGGCTCTCTCCAGCAGCAGAGCCAGTTTAAGAGGTTCCTACTCCACCCTGTCTCCCCATCTCACACTTCCACCTCTCCAGCCTTGTCAGGTTTGCTGGTGGGGCAGGTAATTCACTACCCCAGCACACACAACAATTTGGATTAGGTGCCTCCCCACTGCCAACTTCTATCCAGGGCCATGATCCCTAATCCTCTGAGCCAGCGTTCAGCTCAGGGACATCAGCTCCTGAGGCACTAACTGAGGGAGGGAGAAAACCTCTTAAACCAGCTCTGCCACCCTGGCAATCCGAACTGGGAACCACACCCTGCGATACAGACTGCTGACTTGACAGCAGCAGGGATAGCACGATGGGCAGGATTTATCCTCTGGATAACAGTACTCTCCTGTTCCCAAGCCACAGTGATCCAGGACTGCTGCCCTTCATTCCTCACCCTGAGCATTGTCACTAAAGCACAGCATCGCTCTGGTGATGTGCTAATCCCAGCTTGCAATTCACAGGGTCTTGCTACTCTTAGTTCACAGCAAAGGCCTGGCAAAAGGAGCCCTGGAGCAGGGAGAAGGTGAGATTTCCTCACATTTCCAGCACCCAGGAATAAATATGCAATGACTCCCCTGCAGAAGGGCAGGCAGACTGGGAGGAAACGCAGCACCAGGCCGACTGAAGTTCTTTATTCCTGCCTTTGGGAAGTTCAGGCTCCTCGTGGGGAGCCTGGTGTGACATGGGCTGGGTGCAACCACCCAGTGACAGCCAGTGAAGACTTCCAAGTCTCTGAGAGGGCCTGTGGCATTGTTAGTGCTAGGGCTGGACTGTCACTCAGGCACAGGACACAATGGAGCATTTCAGCTCCTCAGTTAAGGCCTGCATAACACACAATGCCAGCTTGGAAAGCTGGCACCTCAGAACAACTGCCTCCTTAGGGAGGTGAAGAGAACAACATTTACACAAAATTAACCGCAAACTACTCCATAGTGCCTGCAAGTCCCATCCTCCACTACTCAGCGCTGAGCCTCTGGATGAGGAATGTGGATATCCCACACCTCGCTTCTGTGCATCCTCTCCACCCTCACATTGCCTGTGGGAGCCTCCCAGAGCTCACCAGGACACAGCTTCTCCCACAGTTTGCTTTGGGTGGGTGCAAGACATTCTCCTGGTCAGATCACTGCACCCTGAGAAACTCACCCAGGCCTTTATAACCCTAGGAGTCATGGAAGTAAGCACAGCTAGAGCAGTGCAACCCACCTCATCTAAGTGTCACTGTGCCACACAGGGATGTGTGAACTGGCAGAGGATTCCTGCAGGAGTGCAACCACACCTGGAGCAGAGGTGAATTTCTCCTCCAAACCCAGATCTTTCCCCAACACTGACAAATTCGTTCAGAAAACAAGCACACATCAGATTTTTGTTGAACCAGAGGAAGGCAACGGTATTGGAAACTAAATAAAACACAAAACACTCAAGATTTCCTCTGTATTCTGATGGAAACCAGTCAGTAAAAAGCTGCTGTCGGTGCGATTACCTGACACACCAGAAAACAAACTTCATTTGCCATCTCAGGCCATCAAATTACGCAATTAATTCAAGTCCTTCACCAGTATAAACTATTCTAGTCCAGGCTATCTGGCTACTGTCAATTTAGGTTATATTCTTTTCAATATGAATATTTTTTGCTGTCACACACATTGAACCCCAGACACACAGAGCTGAGAGCAGCAGAAACACCCACTACTAACCAACTATCTGCTTCCCCACCTGGAACTTTTAACTGAGGCCTACTAAAACCGGCTCCCAAGTTCAAGGCACACATAGGATATTCAAATAAGTCATGCTCAGCACTTTGGCCTTCCTGGATAATTCAAATAATGCTTTACAGAAGAAAAATAATCATCTTTTAAAGGTCCTTCAACAAGGGAGCGTGACCGACACAGTGAGAGCACGGAATGAGCTGGAAATTTCCAGGAAAAGCAAGGCATGAGGTAAAGCTCTGCCACCACACAGGGGTCATGCTTCCTCCTCTGGGCCACAGGCCAGCACAGACAACACACACACCAGTCCAGGTGAGCCTCATGCTCTGCTTGCTGCCCATGTGCCTTCCCAAACCCCTTAAGCACGGGGCTCATCACTGTACAGGCATTTATCCAGCTTAGCACATTGTGCTGGAGCCCAGCCCACCTGCACCAGGACACCAGCTCTCCCTGATTTTTATTTGAGAGATTAAAAGCATTTTTAAAGCGATAAAATTTGTAGTGAATAGTCCCCTTCACCCACTTTTATGCAGACATTTCAGGTTAGTCCTGGCTTGCTCCCCAGTCAAACCAGCCCCTTGAGCCATGCCCTGCACAGTGGTGGGAACAAGTGTGTCAGGATGAGGGAGGAGGCGGGATCGCTGCTGTTGCCAAATTAAAGCACCCACCGAAACACTTGGGAGCTCCCCAGCACCCTTTCCATGGCCAGCACCGAGAAGTGAGGGCAAAGCTTAATGCCAAATACCACATGGCCTCACATCAAATGATTCCAGAGTATTAAAGGATAAGGATTTACCTTTATGGGCAGCACTTTGAAGGTGAGGGAACACACAGTGCTGTGACTCAGAGAGCAACGCCATCAAAGAGCTGCCACTGGCCCTTCCTGGGGGTTTACAACTGCCTCAAAACAGCGTGGGAGACACAGAAGCTTTCCTGGGGACTCTGGGAGTATCATCTCAGACTCTCATGGCAGCTGCTTCCAAGCTGTTCCCAGTCACAGCCCAATTCCCAGACCACAGGATTCACACAGTCCACCTGGACAGCAGCACAGACACCAGGCAAGGCAGAGCTCCTGGCAGGGCCTAACTGGGACCTGACTGCTGGAACAGCTCCCTCCAAAAGAAATCACTGGGAGAAGACACGAACAGAAGAGAGCCAGCCTCAAGCTCAAGTTTTCCCAGATTTCCCAGCACACTCACATCAAGGCCCACAGAATGGCCACACACAATGGCTTGTTACAGACACACAGAGAAAACCTGTTGTTACAAAAACTACACCGACACTCCTTCCATGCCCCTATCCCAAAGCTCCTTAACCAGCCTCAGCCTCCAACCCTCCTCTCTTCCAGAGTTCCACAGACAAATTCCCCTGAACCTCAGTGACACAAAAGGACCCACGAAGCCACGGCCAGCCAAGCTCACTCCTCTGGGCAGGCTGCAGCCATGCACCACGAGCCTGTCTGCCAGGAAAAGCCTTTTCCTCCTCCCGTTCCAAGAGAACCAAGACCAGAATTAGGGCCAATACTGACCAGTCTTTGGCTGTAGCGGATCCGTTCTTCCTCAGGCTCCATCTCTGACTCCTCTGAAGAGAGCGAGAAGGACACGCCAGGACTGCTGTCGTCGTCCTCTTCCTCCTTGGAAGCCAGAGGGAAACAGTGAAGCAGGACGTGGAGACACAGGACACCTACACTCCTCACTTCCCTGCTTTTTTAGGGGCCGACCCCAGATCCCTGTGCAAGGCTAAGAGAGCACAGTGGCTGAGCCCACCTCAACTTTTCAGGCTCCCATTCTAATTTAGGCACGACCCAGTGTAAATGACTTCACCAGCTGCTCTGCAAGGTAACAGGACCTGCAGTTCTCCCACCAGGAATAGGCCTTTGCCCCACACTACCACAGGCACAAACAGCAGCTCTGTGGGGCCACAGTGGGATAAGAATCAGGGAATAGTCTGGCTTCCCCAAAATTACCCATCAGAGGACCAACTCTTCCAAACAACACCAACTCTGTCCTCGGGATATCCTGTACCGCGGCGTTTGGGAGAAGCTACACCAGCACAGAACATCTCCCAGGAGCAGGGAAGGTATATGGGATCTCTCCTACGTACAGCACCCAAGCAGGGAAGCACTGAGGGACCCAACCTCTGGCTTCATGGAGACCTAAATGCTCAGATCTCCAAATGTGCCACCTGGTGACACCACACACCGACCTGGGAAAACCTCCCGAAGCGTCAGATGGCACCTACAGTCTTTTTTCTTTTTTTTCCCTTTTAAAGGGACAGGAAGGAACCAAAGCCCGGCTATACTGCAGCTCTTAATCCCTAGGACTATACCTAAGCCAGACCTTTCGGGGGAAAAGGGTCGGGGAAAGGGGGTCTGCCACTCAGTGCAGCGCTAAAGAACCGCAACCACCACGAAGAAAGAACTCGCTCCATCCCGCTCCTCCCCGACCCTCGGGTTTGACAGCAGAGCATTCCCAGTCCCGCCCGCACCTTCCCCATCCCTGCCTCCCCTGCAGCCACGGCGCCAGGGCTCCCTGCTCGGCCGAGGCACGCAGTTCTCCCCGCACTCGCCCAACTCTTNCTCACACGGGAGCCGCCGCCGCCATTTTGAACCCGTCAGAGCCTCACATACACACCGACGCCGCGCGCACGCGCCGCACGCACAGCGGCCCCCACCGCGCGCGCACCCCCGCCCGCGCATGCGCCGGGGCACTACCGCCCCACCGCCACGCCCAGCCACGCCCACCCGCCCGCTGGCCACGCCCTCTTGGATGGCCACGCCCTATTGGGTGGTCACGCCCCTTTCTCCGGTGGCCACGCCCCCTGGCGGAGTGAATGGCGGGGGGGGGACGTGGGGATTTGGGATTTTGGCGCGGACCCCTCGTTGTCCGCACACCTGAGCACACCTGGGCGTGCACAGAAACGGGCACTGACGTGTGTCTGCATACACCTTTGCACATACATATAATCTACATGCGGCTGCTTGGTTATAGACAATAGGGACTAACAATACAGTTAGGAACAATGTATAGTCATATATATATAACATACTGTTATATATATAAAATATTGTTATAAGCTCACAATATAGTTATATATACGGTTATGTATGTAATAAATATATATAGGGAGTTATAAACTAACTACAGTTATAGTTACATATATAGTTATGAACTATATATATTAACCATATATAGTTATAACTATGTAGTTCATATATATAGTTATATATAGTTATAAGCTAATAATATACAGTTATAGTTCTGTATCCAGTTATATAATAAATATAGTTATATAAAGTGACTATATATAGTTACAGTTACATATATAAACTATATATAAACGTACCTATAGTTATAACTATATAGTTAATATATATAATATATGTAGTTATAAGCTAACAATATACAGTTATAGTTCTACATACACTTATAGTTCTACATGTAATAAATATATAAAGTAACTATATATATAGTTGTATATATTATATATATAATTATAAACCATATATAGGTATAAACTATATATAGTTATAAACTATATATAGTTTCAATTATATATATAAGTAGTTTCAAACTAATTATACAGTTGCAGGTTTTTATATATATAATAGTTATACAGATAGTTATAAAGCAACTATATATATAGTTACATGTATGATATATATAGTTATAGACTATATATACTTGCATATATCGAATATATAAAATGCAGGCATGCAAACAGTGCAGGTGCAGCACACACATGTGCACACATGTATAAATACGTATACACACGTGTACACACCCATATCCACACAGCACACACCTGGACACACCTGGACACACACACACACACTCCAGCCCAAAAGCAGCAGGTGACCCCTTTCCAGCGGCCACCCCGGATCCATGGCAGGACCCCACGACCCCAACACGCACCCCATGTCCCCAACACCCACTCCCTGTCCCCATCCCGCCCTGTGTCCCCGATGCCCAGGCCAAGCTGCTCCTGCCGAAGGGACCGTGTCACTCATACAAGTGTTATGTCACTTTAATGGCAGAAGTGCCTCGCGGTCACCACCCCGTGTCACTCCCTCGTGCTGGCCCGCCAGCGGGAAGGGGAATCCCCCGTATCAGTTCTCTGCTCCCAGAGCCTGGCTGGCAGAGGATGCTCAGATGCTGGGATTCCTGGTGGGACAGTTACAGGACACCGGGATTCCTGGTGGAACAGTTACAGGATCTGAGATCCATGTGGGACAAGACATTGGGACAGGGACAGGGTGCTGGGATCCCTGGTGGGATAGGATACTGGCATCCAAGTGGGGTAGTTTTTTTCATGCCAGGGGGATGCTTCCCTCCTGGCACTCCCCGGTGCCAGCCCCGGGACAGGAGGGTGGCAGCGGTGGCCGCGGAATTCCGGCGGTGTCAGCAGAGGTGTGGCAGCAGCCGGGTGCCGCGGCGTGGTCGGAGCTGGGGATAGCAGGACATTCCAGGGGTTGTGCCGTGCCGGGGGGCTCAGACGAGCACGCAGCGCCACCAGGGTCTCCTCCCGCGCTGTCTCCGGCGGGTGGCACTCACGGCAGCACTGCTGGCTGTCACAAAGATGTTCCCGACGTTCTCCTGGTACCTGGCCGAGCACTCCATGTAGGACACGGCGCGGACCTGCCGGGCCATGGCCTCTCCCTGCGGGGACACGTGGAGTCAGAACACCCCGGGGACCCCGGCTGCCCCACTGCCCCGTGCTGGGAGGTGACAGTCACCTGCTGGCGGGACACAGGCTCCATCCGTCCGTCCCGCAGCTTCCGCAGCACCTCCTCGTCCTGCCGCAGGTCCGTCTTGCAGCCCACCAGCAGCACCGGGACCCCCTTGCAGAAGTGGTTCACCTCTGGGTACCACTGTGGGGGGGACATGTCATCCAAGGATAGAAGCAGGGGACAGGGGTAGAGGGGGACATATCACCCAGGGATAGGGACGAGGGACGGGGGCGGAGGGGGACATGTTACCGAGGAATGGGGACACGAGATGGACGTGGAGGGGAGCAGGTGACCCAGAAACATATCACCCAGGCACAGGGACACATTACGCAGGGATGGGGACACATCACCCAGGGATGGGGAAACAGGATGGGCATGGAGGGCGACATCTCACCCAGGGACAGGCACAGGGGATGGGCAGAGAGGGGAACATGTCACCCGGGGATGGGGACAGAGGATGGGCTCAGAAAGGGACATGTCACCCAGGGATAGGGACAGGGGACAGGCAGAGAGCGGGACAAGTCACCCGGGGATGGGGACAGGGGATGAGCACAGAGGGGAACATCTCATCCAGAGACAGGGGACGGGCAGCAGCCCCGGCAGCCCCCGTGATGTGTCACCTTCGTTAGGATGTTCTCAAAGCTGTTTCGGTCGGTGACATCAAAGCACATGAGGACAACATTGGCATCTGAGTAGGACAACGGGCGAAGCCTGTCATAGTCTTCCTGTCCTGCCGGGTGGAGGAGCAGACCATTACACACCAGTTCCTTACTGGACTCGGGTCCCCCCTTCCTCTGCCGCCGCCCCCCCCCCCCCCCCCCCCCCGCCTCCATCAGGCTGGGACCATGTTAACCGCTGTTAACCCCTCGTCTCCCATGGTCATTGCACGGGGACATCCCTCCAAGGCACGATCCAGGGGTGTGGGACACCCCAAAACTTCTGAATGGGAGGATGGGCAGCACAACTGTCCCCTTCTGTCCCACCTGCTGTGTCCCAGAGATGGATTGTCACGGGCTTTCCGGCAATCTGGAGGGACGCCGTGTACTTCTCGAACACGGTGGGGACATAGACCTGGCACGGGACAGGGAGGGTGTGAGAGAGGTCCCACAGGCAGCGGTGGGGGCCATCGGCAGAGGGGACCCCTATAGGGACACGGCAAGGCATGGGGAGGTAACCAAGAAAAGGGAAACAGGGGGCGGCAGGAGATGGTGGTGCCCTCCCGCAGCAGGTGGGGACGGTCCTTGTCCCCCATGCCAGGGCAGCACTGAGCCTCCTGCATGCCCCTGGTGGGACTCGGGGATCCAGGAGAGATTCCGGGCTGTCTGCGGCTTCACTCCCTCCCCACATCCTCCAGGTCCCGGAGGTGCCCACGCTGAAGGACAAATCCTGCTCCCCATCCCGTGACCCCCCAGGTGAGGCAGAGGTGCCCATCCACCCTCCANTTGGGGAAGTCCCCGCTGGCGAAGGACACCAGCAGCGACGTCTTCCCGCAGCCCCCGTCCCCCACGACGACAACCTTGACCTCGGGTTCGGGGGGTGCCGGGCTCTGCCCCCCGCGCTCCCGCTGCATCGGGGTGTCCAGTGGGGCCGCGGAGAGCCTGCCCGGCCTCGGCGGAGACAGGGATGGGCACGGGGCGCTGGAAAGCACCCGCCCGGTCCAGGGTGCGGCTGTCACCCGCCCGTCGGGCCCGCCCGCGGCGCCGCAAGGGCCGGGGCCGTGGCGGTGACAGCGGCGGGGACACGCGTGTGGGCGTCCCCGCACACCTCGGGTGGCCTCCTCCCGGCAGGAGCGGCACACGCGCCTGGGTGTGCAGTTCTCCCCTCACACACCTGCCCCTGCACACACGTGGCTGCCCCTTACACACGTGTGTGCCCACGCCACGCGTGACTCCCATCCCACCCGTGTGCAGCTCCCGTGCTCGCCCGGCTCCTTCCTAACCCTAACCCTGTGCTGGTTCTCTTGCACGCTGGTGCTTGCACACCCCACATTCCCATGGTTGGGCATGCAAACACACGCGTGTGCCCTCCCTGACACCCCTGTCCCGACCCGAGTCTGGGTTTTATTGCCCTGAGCGTCCACGGGAGGCAAAGTCCAGGGGTGGAGGGAGGCACGAGGTGCGGGGGGTGTGACTCACTGCTACGTTGTCCCTGCCACCAGTGCCACTGCTGCTGTCACACCCGTGCCATGCCGAGCCATGCCCTGCCAGGAATCTCTGTCCCCTGGCTCAGCAGGACCTGGGTGAGGGGGCAGCCCCCAACCCTCCTGTCTTTTCTTGGTGACCCCAACACACTGGTGGGGACAGGCTGTGACACCTCACTTTGCTTGGGGATACCAAGCACTGACGGTCCTGTAGGTAGCCTCCGCTGACCAGCCTGTATTACCCACAGTGCCCCTTGTCCACCCTCCTGAGATGGGGACCCCTGTGGTGCTTCTTGGGGGGCTCAGAGGGTGCCTGGACTTGAGGGGTTTGGGACACAGAGCGGGCTTTGGGGAGCCCCATGTGGGTGCCTGTTCCTGCCAGCTCCCCAGCCCTATGATGGGTGCCCCAGTGAGCCTCCCAGAGGTATCAGCAGTCCTGGCAGCAATCAGCAGGCTTTAATGCAAAAAAGCAGCTTTCTGCCCTTGTTGGCAGAGCAGTGGGCACCTGCCACTTGGGGGTGCTTTGCCCACCCTCTGGCATGTCCCCCCACCAGTACAGGGGGTCTGGTGGCTGAAGGAGACATGGGGGGCAGCCAGTGCTGCTCGGAGGAGGAAAGAGAGACCATGTTCCCCCACACCCTTGCTTGAAGGCCCCCAAGAGTCTCTCCCCTCTAATCAGTGCCCTTTTCTGTCACCTCAAAACCCCAGCAGGGATGAATGGGTGCTTCTGGTGTAGGGGTGCAGGGAGGGATGTGTGTTGTTCCCTGCCATTCCCCCAGCCCTGTGGCTCATCTGTCACCAGCCCCTCCAGGCTCCGAGGGTACCAGTCAGTCCAGGAGGGCTCTGGAGTGCCCAGACCGGTTGGGGTGAGTCCAGACCGATGGCTAGAGCACGGAATTCCAAATTCTCACCCAGGCCTGATGCAGGATGAAGTCAGAAGAGAGACAAGAGGGACTCTCATGCTGGAAGGCAAATGCACACAGTAATGAACAATCTCAGAAGGATGCCAGCATCGGGGCAGGATGGGGAGAAGAGACTGGAGCACCATAAAACAATGAGGAAGGTGGTAATTACCAGCCTAATGAGATATCAGTTTGAATCCTAAAAGCATCAAGATTCTTTCACAGCAAGATGTAACTGCTGCAGTGTTCGTCCTCTGGGATATTCACTCGGACGAAACATTTCCTTTCCCGCAAGACCAACAGAAATTTGACGGGAGAAGAGGCAGCTTGTTTGCAACTGCCCAGTGCTGTCGCTGCCTGACCTGTGATTGTGCAGAAACGCCCCAAAAAGCAGCTTTGTTCAGGGAGAGACGGGCTGCTCGGAGCTTCTGAGGACGTGGAGACCCCACATCTCCTCATCGGAGAAGATCCTGGCAAGGAGAGCTTGGCACAGGCAGGTCAGCTCTGGGCTGCTGCTGGGGAAGGTAATGGGTCAGGACGAGAGGCGAGCCCCGGGGGTGTCTCCTTGGATCTCCCCACAGCCCTCCTCGCTGCTCCCATGGGTGTCCTCAGTCGGGGTGATGGGAGCCGCTCCAACCCTCCCTCTGCCCTCACCCCCAGCCCTGCCATTGCCCCCTGTCCCCAGCCCTGCCATGCCACGCTACCAGGACCCTTGTCTTTGTCACATCCCCTGCAGTCCCACTAACTTCTTGTCTGCTCTGACTGCAGCAGGGACCACGTCCCACCCTCCACCATGGAGCTGAACCACACATCCCCACCTCCCATGTTTCCTGTGACGGACACCAAAGATGACCTGTGCTGGATAGATGTCACCGACCTGGCCATAGACGGTGTCACTTTGCTCATCGGCCTCTGCGGGCTGGTGGGGAACGGGGCTGTCCTCTGGCTCCTCGGCTTCCACATCCGCAGGAACCCCATCACCGTCTACATCCTCAACCTGGCTGTTGCTGACTTCACCTTCCTCCTCTTCATGGTCACCTTCACCCTCTTCTACCTGGTGGAAAATGTCTCCTGCTCCGCTGTCGTGTCCCTGACGTACCTGAGCTTGCTCCTGCTGCTGTCGCTGTTCTCCTACAACATGGGGATGTACCTGCTGACGGCCATCAGCATCGAGAGGTGTGTGTCCATCCTCTGCCCGCTCTGGTACCGCTGCCACCGCCCCCAGCGCCTCTCAGGGGTGCTGTGTGCCCTGCTCTGGGCCCTCTCCATCGCTGTCATTGCCACCGTGACCTCTCTGTGCCTGTCACATGAGGACAAGCCCTGCCAGGTGGCTCTCATCTCCATGTATGTCCTCAACTTCCTCATCTTTGCTCCACCCATGGTCATCTCCAATGTGATCCTCTTCATTAAGGTCCAGTGTGGCTCCAAGCGACGTCAACCTAAGAGGCTCTACATAGTTATTTTCCTCACTGTCCTCTTCTTCCTCATCTTTGGCGTTCCCCTCAGCCTCTGGAATTTCCTGCAGCAGCTCAACTACACCTTTGTCGCGTCCTCCCAGGTTGTTTTCCTGCTCGCCTGCATCCACAGCAGCACCAAACCCTTCATCTGCTTCTTGGTGGGGAGCTGCTGGAGGCGCTGCTCCTTGGTGCCCCTCCAGGTCGCCTTCCGGAGGGTCTTCGAGGAGACGGCGGTCACCACAATGTCCAGCTAAGAGGCCACTGTGGTCCCACCGGCTGTGCTGCCCACCCGCTTTTGCTCCCAGCCACGCCTGCAGGTCACCTTCCTGCAGCTGCGTGTCGGGATGTCTCCATTCTGTCCTGATCCATGTCGCGTCTGTCCCCACCCCATCCTCAGCCCCCATCCGCGTCCCATCCCGGTCCCGCTCCATCCATCCCCGGCGGCCGCTCCCCGGCTCCGAGTACGGCCCGTCGGGCTCTGCTGCCCTCCAGCGAGGGGAGGCGGGACGGGCGGCGTACAGACACCCCCGACACCCTTCTGATCCCCTCCGACACCCTTCTGATCCCCTCCGACACCCTCCTGATCCCCACCCACTGACAATCCCCGGGCATCTTCCAGCACCCTCCCGACACGCTCCAGACCCCCTCCACACCTTCCAATCCCCTTTCTGACACCCACCAGACCCCCCGACACCTTCCTGATCCCGCCGACACCCTCCAAACCCACCCCCCGGGCCGCCTTTCCCCCGGGCGGTGCCCGACAGCCCCGCTGCTGCCGCGCCCCTGCCGAGACCCCGGGAGCAATCCTGCTCCTCCGCCCCAATAAACGCCGCTAGCTCCATCCCTCCGTCGCCTCTTGTTCCTCTCCGGGGGAGTTGGGTGGGCTGGACAACGGGGATGACGCTCCGGGGCCGGGAGGATGTCTCCCGGAGAAAAAAACCCCCAAAACCTTATGGGGAGTCCTGGGGGGAGCAGTCATGGGGAGGGATTGGAGCGTCAGGCGTGGGGATGGGGGGAATGCGGGAGGTGGGAGGGCTGGATGAGGCGGTAGGACGTGGATTGGCACGGGGGAGTGGAGTGTGGGGTTGGTATGGGGGTGTGGGATGTGGTGGGGCCGGTGGGAAGGTGTGGGATGTGGTGGGGCTGGTGGGAAGGTGTGGGATTTGAGAGGGTTGGTGACTTCAGTGAAGCCACCGGGAAAGTGGGTAATGCCCCGTGGAGCCCGTGGTGACAAACACACGTGTCACCCCTCTCCTGGCAAGGGGTGGCCGAGCCCAGGACCACGGACTCCCCCTCCCCTTGCTGCTGGACCCTCCGAGTCTGCTGAAGGAGAAGGCAAAGCCAGGAGAGAGGAAGAATTTCCGAAAGAAAAGAATCTTTCACACTCTCACCTGGCTCCCAAAATTAAAAATAAAAACTGTTTGTGACACTCACAGAGCCACCTGGGGGGATCACTGAACCCCTGGGCCATCCTGTCCATGCCAGGTGTGCCGGTGCCATCCCAGCTGTGGGCAGTCAGGATCATTTTTGCTCCGAGAAGCACAAGCCATGTGTGTGTCCCCTCCCTCCATGTGTGTGCCCCCTCCCTCCACCCACATCCCCGGCTGGCAGCGGGAGCCAGAGGAAGCCGGCGAGCTCAGGGTTCACGGTGCTGTTTATTGATAACAGACCACAGCGGGATGCAGGAATTGTGTGCCAGGGGGATTTGGGGGATCACAGCCTTCTCTGGGGCATGATCCCTTTGGGGGAAGAGTGTTGTAGGACTTGGGAGGGAGGAGGAAAGCCGTGCTCCAATGTGCAGAGCATCCCTCCCACACCACCCTTGGCAATGCCCCTGCTCCCCTCTCCTGTGGGATTACACTTGGGAGGGTGACACCGGGGGAAATTCCATGGATATTTATTGATCTGGTGACTCCAGGAAACCCTCAGCTATTGTCCCGGGGTCCTCCAACAGCGCAGTGGAAGGGATCAACAGGCTGGGACTACCATGTCCATGGCAGGGTCATTGCTGCAGGCAGTGTTATCTTCTGGCTCCTCAAAGACCCTCTGGAAGGAGACCCGGAGGGACACCAAGGAGCAGCGCCTCCAGCAGCTCCCCACCAAGAAGCAGATGAAGGGTTTGGTGCTGCTGTGGATGCAGGCGAGCAGGAAAACAACCTGGGAGGACACGACAGTGTAGCTGAGCTGCTGCAGGAAATTCCAGAGGCTGAGGGGAAGAGCGAAGATGAGGAAGAAGATGACAGTGAGGAAGACAACAACGTGGAGCCTCCTGGGTTGCTGCTGCTGCGAGCCACACTTGACCTTAACAAAGAGGACTGTGCTGCAAATGACCATAGGTGGAGCAAAGATGAGGAGATTGAGGACATACATGGAGATGAGAGATATCCGGCATGGCTCGTCCTTGTGTGACAGGCACAGGGAANCATCTATCCAGCACAGGTCATCTTCTTCGGTGGGTGAGGTGGGAGGTGGGGACATGTGGCTCCCCTCCATGGATGGACACTGGGTGGGCAGTGGGACGTGGTCCCTGGCTGTGGGCAGAGGGGATGCAGAGTTAGAGGTTGGGATGGACCACATGGCCTCTCACCAGTTCTCTGCACCAGGAAGGATTCAGCACAGAGAAGTGGGATGTGCTGGGGAGGGGGGCAGTGGACATTGTGGGGTGGGAGAGGGAGATGGGAGGATCGGGATGTTCTCAGGAGATGCAGATGGCAGGCAGAGGGACCTGCTGAGGGCACTGCGATCACCGGGAGAGGGTGGGAGGAACAGAGCCACTGGCAGTGGGTGCTGGAGGAGAGGAAAGTGGGGTGTGGAGGAAGGAAAACATTCCACTTAACTGTTCGCTGTGGGGAAGCAGCAGGCAAGGGCTGTCTGTCCAGATCAGCGGTGCTTCTTGGCATCTCACGCTCCTCTTGGATCCATATCCAGAGCGGACCTCCCCAGGACAGTTACATGAAGAAGAAAGTCCCCTGACCACCAGGAGGTCCCCACCAGCTCCTCTCCGTGCCCTGTCCTGGTGTTTCTTCCCCAGGAGCAGTGGGGTCGCAGGGAAGTCGGAAACGGTTTTGTAACCTCGGCTACGTCAGAGCTGCGCTTCCCTGGGGTTATTTATCTTGTCTGGGTTCTTTTACTGCCACAAAGGAAGTGGCTTCTGCCAAAAGCTCCCCATGAAGAATTTTGTGAATAGTTCCTCCTTTACTCCTGATTAGAAACACTCCCCCTCACCCCACCAGCCCCAGAGAGAGAACGTGCTGTTCTCGTGCTGCATTCCCTCTCCAGGCAGGTTTTGGCCATTCCTCATTTCTCTCCAAACCTTGGCATTCCGGGGTGGGGGTGGGGGGTCACTGCCCCTCTGGCAGCAGAGGGATGCTGGTGGTGCTGGTGGAGCTGGTGGTGCTGGTGCAGCTGGCAATGGCAGCAGTGCTGGAATGCTGGCAGTACTGGTGGTACTGGCTATACTGGGGAGGCATCTGGGTGCTTCTCAGGAGCAACTCCCATTCTGGGAAGAGCACCAGGATCGTTGCCAAAACCACCCCCTGTGCCCAAGGGAACACACCTGCAAACTGGAGCCCAGAATTCCAGTTTTTGTCATTCTAATGCAGGCTCCGACAGCCCAAGTGAAGGACAGCAAGGAGTTCTTTGCAGCCAGGTGATGAGGAGTTAGAGCCCAGATTAATTACTGCTAATACCCTTAATGAGGCAATGAAAGCTATGAGAGACCAGGTGTTGGGGTGCTGTGACCCCCTCTCAGCCCTTCACCAGCAGCACATGCTCCTCCTCCTCAGGATTGGGGCCACTTGTGGTTGTTTTTACCTAATCTCACCCCTTTGGTAGCAGGGACACCTTCCACCAGCCCAGGTTGCTCCAAGCCCCATCCAACTTGGCCTTGAACACTTCCAGGGATCCAGGGGCAGCCACAGCTTCTCTGGGCACCCCCTGCCAGGGCCTGCCCACCCTCCCAGGAAGGAATTCCTTCCCAATATCCCATCTAAACCACCCTCTGTCAGGATGAGGTCATTCCCCCTTGTCCTGTCACTCCAGGCCCTTTTCCAAAGTCCCTCTCCAGCTCTCCCAGAGCCCCTTAGGCATTGGAAGGGGCTCCATCTTCCTGGAGCCTTCTCCAGGCTGAACAACCCCAGCTCTCTCAGCCTGCCTCAATATCAGAGGTGTATCTGTATCTATATCTATACCTATACCTATATCTGTATCTGTGTCTATATCTAATGTATATCTCTCTCTCACTGTGCATCAGCAGCACCCAGAGGATTCCTGAATGAATCCACCCACTGATCCCCCAGGTATTTTAAGCTTTCAGGAACCAACTCCTCCGGCTGCCTTGCCACTTGCTGTGTGTGCAGACGGCTGATTTCTTCCAAGTCACACATTTGTTCCCAAAGAGACCGTTGTGTGTGGACATCAAGTACTTTTTAGGGATTTTTGTCTGTTTGTTTGTTTTGTTTTAAGGCTAAATATAGCCCCCTGAGTCATTCCGAGCTGCACTGGCATGGCTTCTCTTCCAAGCTGACCTCAAACCCTCTTCCAGCTCAGCACTGCTTCCACCCACCTCCCTCCAGCCACGCAACTGGGAGATGAGATTAATACACCACAACTCGCTGGAGACTGGGAATTCCCTGCTGCACATGTGGAGGGCAGCTGGAGATGTCACTGTCATTTCAAATCAGTACACGGGGTTCATAAAGAGATGGTCATTTTTATTCCAGGAAGGTTTAGTGAGGCAGATTGAGACGTAAGTCTGGGCATGGCAGGAATGTCTTTTCTGCTTTTTGTTATTTCTGAGTCTCCCTTTCACCTGATAAAGTGCATTGGAAGTGGGAATCCAGTTAGGCTGGGTCTTTGCTGTGTTGGGATTGTAGAGTCATTTTTCATAGAATCACAGAATCCTGGAATAGTCTGTGTTGGAAGGAACCTTTAGAGTTTTTTCAGTTCCACCCCCTGCCATGGGCAGGGACACCTTCCACCAGCCCAGGTTGCTCCAAGCCCCGTCCAACCTGGCCTTGGACACTCCCAGGGATCCAGGCGCAGCCGCAGCTTCTCTGGGCACCCTGTGCCAGGGCCTGCCCACCCTCCCAGGGAGGGATTTCTTCCTAATATCCAATCTAAATCTATCTTTCCATTTAAAGCCACTTCTCCCAAATTTATTATTTGATCTTCATATTTATTTTTTGTTACTTTTTCATATGTATTGCTCACCATCTATTGTTTACTATTTATTCCCTAATTTACTACTTGCTGTTTATTACCTACCACTCACAGTTAATTATTTACCACGTGCACTGTAGGATTTACTATTAGTATTATAAATCACTGTTACTAGTGTTTATTAATTACTATTTGTTGTTTACTCTTCACATTAACATAACTTAAAATATTATTTACAAAAACTTGGGAAATAATGCTGAACAACTGTAGGCTGCCCTTTCTCCACTGACTGAGAAAGAGTTGGAGAGGGACATGGAGTGACAGGACAAGGGGGAATGGCGTCACCCTGACAGAGGGTGGTTTAGATGGGATATTGGGAAGGAATTCTCCCCTGGGAGGGTGGGCAGGCCCTGGCAGAGGGTGCCCAGAGAAGCTGTGGCTGCCCCTGGATCCCTGGAAGTGTCCAAGGCCAGGCTGGATGGGGCTTGGAGCAACCTGGGCTGGTGGAAGGTGTCCCTGCCCATGATAGGAGGTGGAACAAGATGGTCTTGAAGTTCCCTTCCAATCCAAACCCTCCCAAGATTCCATGAACACAGCTCAGGGGTGTTGCCACCAGGCACAGAAGAGAAGCAGACAAGGAGGAAGATGACAACTCCGTGACGCCAAGTTTGCAAAGAGGAAGCGTTTGAAGGAACCAGCAAGCTGAGGGATGCCACTTGGGCAAGAGGCTTCCGCCCTCTCAGAGGGGATGACCCAGCCTTGGCACGTCCACCCCACAGCTCACACCCAGGACGGGCATCCCAGGGGCCACTCCTCATACGAGGGAGAGACAGGGAGCATGGACTGCTGAGGGACCTCAGCATGGAGGCACAGTGGTGCTGGTGGCCAGATCTCACCTGGGATGGGTTTGGCGTGGCAGCTTTGTGAAGTTCCATGAGCACCTCTGAGAGAGGGGACTGGAGTCTGCAGCACCAAGAACATCGAGGCTGTGTAGGGACTCTGCTCTCACTGGACCACCCTGTGCCTGGTGAGAGGGCTCTGGGCTCACCTCTGCTCTTCCTCCATCTTTCCATTCCTCCCATTCTCCTCCTCAGCCTTTTTCTATCCATAAAAGGCAAATGGTTCTGGATGTCTTTCTTTTCTACCTCTACTCCTCTTTCATCTCTCTGTCTCCTGCCACTGGCCCCCGGATGTTCCCTCCATTTCCCTTCCCTTCCCTTCCCTTTCCCCCCAGTCCCTATTTCCCTTGCTTCCCTTCCCTCCTCCTCTCTTCCCAGTGCTGATCCCTGGGTTGCAGATGTTGAGGTCCTCAGAGGAGAGGGAACACTGAATTACCAGAGTACAGGTACCAGACACTCAGAAGTCACTAATTCTGCCTTCATCCTTCTCCTATACGCAGACAAGCACGAGGAAGGAGAAAGATGGACCAGCATCCCAACCACTCCTGGTTTAGAGCGTCCCCAGCTCCCACAGGGATCATGGACAGTGTGGACGGACCCAACGGGACCGGCTGCGTCGCGGGGCACATCCCGGAGCTGCTCACGGGCGGCATCACCCTGCTCACCTGCCTCTGCGGGCTGCTGGGCAACGGGGCCATCCTCTGGCTGCTGGCCTTCCGCCTCCACAGGAGCCCCTTCAGCGCCTACCTGCTGAACCTGGCCCTGGCTGACGCCTTATTCCTGCTCTGCACCTCGGCCTTCCTGCTCATGTACCACCTGCCCCTGCTCAGCTGCTCCAGGGCGGCGCTGCCGCGGGCGCTGCCGCTCTTCCACTCCATGGTGCTGCTCACCTACAGCGCCAGCCTGTACCTGCTGGTGGCCATCAGCGTGGAGAGGAGCGTGGCGGTGCTCTGGCCCTTCTGGTGCCGCTGCCAACGCCCCAGGCTCCTGTCCCCCATGGTGTGCAGCCTGCTCTGGGCCCTTGCCGGGGTGCTGGCGGGGCTGGTGTACTTCGTGTGCGACCTGGGGCACTCCGAGCGCTGCTGGGCGGTTCTGGGAGCGTTGTGCTTCCTCAATTTCTGTGTTTTGACTCCCCTTATGGTTGTTTCCAATGTGATTGTCTTCATAAAGCTCAGGAGGAGCTCATGGCAGCACCACCCAGTGAGGCTCTACGCCGTCATCTTCCTCACTGTGTTCTCCTTCCTCCTTTTTGGCGTCCCACTCAGTGCCCAGATCTTCCTCAACTTCTTTGTCTACATTAACCTTGTGTTTGAGGTCTGCCTGTCTCTGGCCTCTGTCAACAGCAGCATCAACCCCGTTATTTATGTCCTGGTTGGGAGCTATGGGAAGCCCAAGCTCAGGGGGTCTGTCAAAGTGGCTCTGCAGAGGGTCTTCGAAGACAGGGCGGATTCCCAAGAGGTGGGTGAGACCCCTGTGGTGGGAACCGCTGCCTAAATCCCTCTGGCACTGGGACAGAGTCAGCCCTGCCTCTGTGTTCCAGGAGCCTGTCTGGATGAGCTGTGCATCCCCAGGACACAGGATTCTTGAGATTTCCAGGGCTGGTTCCCGCCTTAAACTTATATTTAATTTTTTATAATAAAAATGTTTTTCATGTAATTTACTGGGTGTTGCAGTTCCTTCCCCCATGGGCTCCTGGGATGCCTGTGCTTATTCCCAAAGTCACACTTGTGACAGTCCCCTTGTGACAGTCCCCTCACTCTGCCAGCCAGTTCATTACACTGGAAAGAGGAATTCTGTGCTGGAGGTGGCGAAGCCCATGGAACAAACTGTGAGGCCCAGAAGAAGCTGAAATAAAGGCTGGAAATTGCAGGAGGAATCCTCCAGGAGACCGAGCTCTTCCTGCCAGATGGGATATGAGCTTCCCCACGCTGCTATCGGAACCACAATATTTGCACATTGTGGTTTCCCTTGCACACACACAAACCTGACCTTCATGCAAACAAATAGCTGATGTTTGTAAACCTTGTGTGGGAAATCCAGATTCCTAGAGAGCCTGCTCAGGACAACGCCCAGGAAAGCAGAAGATGAGACATCCTGGGTAATTCTGTTCTTTTACCAAGCACACGACTCGATGGGGAGCGTGGAAGACAACTCAGATGAAACCTGTGACTTCCCAATGGCTCTAAAGCCAAACGAGCAGCATTGATTCACCCCTCCTCAGAAAAAGAATTCTATTCCTGAAATCCTAAATCATCTCTTTGCCATCTGCCTGCGCTCCAGTTCGTGCCCAGATTTTATTATTCCATGAGCTCAAAAGCACAAAGCAGAATCCTCTTGGAAACTGTGGTGAAGGTCAAATATCACTGAATTTGTGGTGCACAAGTGGCAAAACCAGACTGGAACCACAAATCGAAGTTCTGCAGTGAGTTTGTGGCCCAGGGTCCTAAAGATCCACCCCTGGAATGGGAGGAGAAAAACCCAGCCAGTTCAAGGCTAATATTTTGGGACTGGGGTTGCTTTAAAAGGAAAGAGGAACCTGACACGGAGACAAACTGCTTCTCCCATAGGCCTTGTCTCTGAGGCTCTCTTTGGTTAGTCATTTCCTGTAGGAGGCCAAGGGTAGATTAGAACCAGAACCGTGACACCGTCAAGGGTGGGGGAAGAGTTCCCCCTTTGCAAGAGCCCTTGGGAACATGAGTCAATACCGAGAAAAGGGGGATGTGAAAGGACCCGGGGCAGACCCCACGCCACACACTGCTCGGGCTCACCAGGAAGGCTTCAGTCCTGTTTTCCAAGTGATAATCCCAGGGAAACCCCTGGAGATCCCACCTCAGGGACAGCAGCTGGCAAGCGAGAGGTGATGTGAATCCACAGCACGTCTGCTCCGCTGGAATTCTCCAGGCTGCAAGAGGAAAGAAGGTCAGACTCTTCTGGGTGGGTTTTTCAGCTTAATCAGTGCCCCCCCTCCTGCTGGTGTGGAACCTGGCCATCAGTTTTCACCAGATCTGATGGGGGAATAGCAGCCTGTAGGGTATTAAGACTTATAAATATTATGGGAAAAGGGCCGGGGGGAAATATTGAAATGACTGTCCTGCTGAAGGAACCCAGCAGCTTGGTGATATCGACAATGGTAGACACCTGAGATCCAGATCTGACCCAGCCAGAGCCACTTGCTCTTTGACATCTCCAGAGACAATCCCTTCCTTCTCCCTGTTATTTTCCTCCCCCAGATGTGTCCTGCCCAAGCCCAGAAAGGAGGCATCTCCCTGGCTTTTGTGCCAGGCATGTTCAGATCCATATCCCACATCCTATTTTCCATTTGTCCCGTCCATCACCTCTCCCCATGCTCCTCCACAGCGAAGTTGGGCCATGGGACCAGACGGGACAAGCCATGTGTGGGGGACAGTGTTGCTAATGTGCCTCTGTTTCTCACCCTCCAGCTGCAGGAGGGGAAGGAGAAGCAGCAGAGGAGTCACAATGGACACGTCCACTGCCATTGCACTGGTGCAATCCGGTGGGATGGCACCTGACAGGAGCTGGAGTGAGGACAACCACTACAACTGGACCGACTGTGAAGGCAGCCACTCGAGCCAAGTTGCTGTCACGCTGCTCCTGTGCCTCTGTGGGATGGCTGGGAACGGGGCTGTCCTCTGGTTCCTCTGCTTCCACATCCGCAGGAGCCCTGTCACCACCTTCATCCTCAACCTGGCCGTCGCTGACTTTGCCTTCCTCCTCTCCATCACCATGGCCCTGGCGGTCTTTTATGTCCCAGAGAGCCTCTGCCACGAGCTGGGCCCACGGGGAGTCACAGCCGGGCTGAACACCACCATCCTCTTCTCTTTCACTGCCAGTGCCCATCTGCTGACAGCCTTCAGTGCTGTGACAGCTCTGTCTGTCCTCCCTGTGTCCCACTGTCCCTGCCGCCGCTCCCAGCGCTTCCCAGTGCTCCTGTGTGCCCTGCTCTGGGTCCTCTCCCTCCTGCTCTCTATGACCCTCTACTTCCACCCTTCAGCACTATATGCCTTCGTCCTGAGCTACCTCTTGTCGGTGCTCACCCTGGTCTGCTCTGGCCTAACCCTGCTTGTTTTCCTGTGCTGCTCACGGAAACATCTTCCAAGGAAGCTCTGTGTTGTGGTCCTGCTGGCTGTCGTCCTCTTCCCCTTCTTCACTGCTGATTTTGGGTACTGGCTCTTGCTGAGGGTGTTTGATTTTTCTGTCTTTGTCCTCCACACCTCTCTGCTGCTCGCCTGTGCCAACAGCAGCAGCCACCCTCTTATTTACTTCTTGGCTGGGAGCTGTGCAAAGGAATTCACACTCTCTGTTAGGGTTGCCTTTCAGAGGGCTTTCGGGGATGTGTCAGAGCCCCAAAATAGAGACAACACAGTGGAATCATCACATAATGAAGTCATCATAAAATAGAATCATAAAATACACTGAATTGGAAGGGATGAATGAGGATCATCAAGTCCAGCTCCTGGTCCTGCGCAGGACAACCCCAACAATCCCACCACGTGCCTGAGAGTGTTGTCCAAATGCTGCTTGAGCTCTGGCAACCTTGGGGCTGTGCCCACTACCTTGGGGAGCATATTCCAGTGCCCAGCCACCCTCTGGTAAAGCACCTTTTCCGAATATCCACCCTGAACCAGCTGTTTAACCCCCTGCAGCTGCAATTCTATGATTCTGAGATGCTCCGGGGATGGAGGGATCCTGTGGCGAGGCTTTGGTGTGGGTCTGGCTGTAGCTGAGCGGAGTTAAAACATGGTGGGTGGCAGGGGAAGTCCTGCCTGTGGTGGGTGCTGTGATGAATAACCACAGAATCATCACAGAATGGTTTGGATTGGAAGGAGTCTTAAAGATCATTTAGTTCCAAACCCCACACTATAGGCAGGGACACTCATGAAACCTTTTGCTTTGAAATCTGCTTTGAATCTTTCTCTTTCAACAGGTCTGGGCTTTCCCTGTCTCAAAACCGAGCTTTTCTACCCTGTGTACTATTAAAGCCAAGTAACCAAGGCTCAGAGCTCCTGCCAGGGGGGATTTTTGTTGTTTCTGCTTAAAAACAGCACGTGGGGAGGAGAAGAAATCTTGGCACAGCGGCGCAGAACAATTCCTGGGCAATTTCTGTGTGCATCTCCAGCAGGTCCTGACACATGGGGAGACTTCACATCCAGCTTTGTTACCAGGGCATGTGTTTGGGATTGCCTCTGGGAGGTTCTCCCCAAAATTGCACCATTCCTGCTGAACACGGAGCTTGGCCTGCACATCACGTGGGCTCTGTGCACGCAAGGGTTTGGGGCTCGAACTGCCTTTCGTGGAGCCTCCCACTTTTCTCTGTGCTGTCTGGGTGGGTTTAGCTTGAGCAGAGTGTTGTAACCATGACCTGAGGGCTGGCTCCACTTCTGGAGAGCCTGTTTCTCATCTGGGGAAAACAAGAGGAGGGTTAAAATGAAACCAACTCAGCCTGGACACTCAGCAAAGATGAGACTTTCTGTGTGAAAGAGGATGCAGCCAGAGGGGAGGAAAAGTGGACTTTTCATGGGAAAGAACCTGTTGAGGCCACAAGCCTAGCTCAGGGATTCTCTCCATAGAGGGGTAGTGGCAGTGTTTTCCCTGCTTCTCTCTCCCCTCTGTCAGTCAGCCCTTGCTGTTAAGGGTGTGTGGAATAGGTTTTAGAGGGCTTAGAATGAGAAGAAATAGGGGAAATGAGCCATTTTCTGACACTGAGTCAGCCTTGCTCTGTCCACCAGTGACAAGCTCGGCAGCCAAGAAATGTTTTGTTTATTCAAAACATTTCAGGGTCAGAGTTACCATGTTGGAAACAAAGGGAAGAGATGCAAATTTAATTTAGGGGTAGTAGTGAAGCAGAGAAGATCAGCACAACCAGGATTTTGGTTAGTTATTAAAACCAGTGTGCAGAGTTGCTGTTCAGCTCCCCCTGAGGGTGATCAGGATCATGATGGACGTGGTGAAGGGCTTCCTCTTCATATTGACCCTGGGGAATTAAAGGATGGCTCCATTCTGCAGAATAGCAGTGTAAAACCCCTAATCCCTAAAAAATTAAAAGGTCCAAGAATCTGGTTCTGTGGATTTCCATATTTCAAGCTCTTTGTGGTCACGGGTGCGAAGGTGTGTTCAGTGGAGTTGCTGTGAGCGCAGAGACCACAGGGATTGGTGTCTGTGGCTTGCCAAGCCTGCCTGATGTGGTGATGCCCTGCCTTGCTTCACATGGCTGGGAGCCGAGCCTGGGGAGGGCTCGGTGAGCTGTGCCAGAGCTGGCATTTGCCAGCCGTGCTGCTCCCTGGCAGCAGAGAGGCGATATTTGGCATCGGACACCCCCAGCTGCTCTGTGGTATCTCACAGAACGACAGCGTGGTTTGGGTTGGAAGGGACCTTAAAGCTCATCGAGTTCCAGCCCCCTGCCATGAGCAGGGACACCTTCCACTAGCCCAGGTTGCTCCGAGCCCCGCCCAGCCTCGCTTGGAACACTTCCAGGGATGGGCCATCCACGGTTTCCCTTGGGCAACAATTTACTGGCATGGACATGAGCACCAAGAACACGCCGCTTGTAATGCCTCAACGCTATCCAAGCTACCCTTTGCTCAGAACCGTTCTAGGATTAAAGAATGTGACAAATTCCCCCTTAAAGTACAAGGGAATGTTGCAGTTCCTTCCCCAGCTCTGCTGTTCTGCCCGGTGTCGGGTTGTTTCTTTTCCCACGGGCCGGGAACGCAGGGCCGGCTCTGCCGAGCAGCTGTAGGAACAGAGGGGGAAGGATGCCCCGTGCGATCCAAACCCCTCTCCTGCCATCTAGAGGCATCCGCCCCGCAGAGGTTTGGGAAATCACCGCCCCGCCCTCCATGTGTACCCAGGGCTTGCTGTGTCGCACCGTCTCCAGTCAAGAGATTCCTCCAAACACCATGAAACTCATCTGCTGAGCCAAAGGAGACAGA
>VWZF01004918.1:1751-23455 GCA_013396755.1 Sclerurus mexicanus | reverse complement strand
CCAGTATTGAAACTATAACAAGATGCAAATCCAGTTCTGATTTAATTGCATTCCAAAACTGAACATTTATCCTTGCATTTAGATAAATTTGTTTCATTATAGGAGTTAAATATCCCTTAGTACCTGATGGAGGACAGTGAAATATTTTGTTCAAGAAAAAGAACAGGAAACAAGATCAATACAACACTAAGTCTATAATACAGTTTTTAAAGCAAAAAATATTTTAATTTAGCAGTGGTAGCTGATGTTGATGATCTGAAAGGAAGCATACTTTTTTTGGTAAAAATTTCATCTTTTTATACAAAAAAAGAGTAATCAAATTTCCTAATACATTTTTTTGCACTCTATCTATCTATCTATCTATCTATCTATCTATCTATCTATCTATCTATCTATCTATCTATCTATCTATCTATTATTTATTTAGAGATAAATTTGGATAAGAGTGTCATCTGCTTACTAACACTTTTTCGATAGGTCATGCTTATCCACTGCATTTTTCTTGTCTCCCATATGTTTGGAAGAAAGCAGACATTTTAGCTATAGAGCCCATCAAACTTCATATTGCAACAACCAGCTCAAAAATTATGGTAGGTGTCAATCCCTAAAGTATCACAAGGTCTGTAACATGAAAACCTTTTTCTATACCAGTTGGTATCATTAAAAGTCTACAAACCTGTCTCAGGTTATGAGCTCAATTTCATAGCCTTCATAGTAAGGGAATGTAATTGTGGGTTTGGTGTAGTGATCCTGTTTCCAGTAGGTTTGGAAACTATAGGCTTTTCCAGACCTGTTCTGGAGCCTATTTAATTTGTAAATTCAAAGGGACTTTGAACAATTATAACAAAGGCTATAATTGCTGAGAACTTGCTGAAAGTACAGGGAAAAAAAGTTCTCAAGTAGATAATCCCTAGTAGAAATTATGTTAGTATTAAAAAAAAATAAAAAAAAAAATTGAAGTGGTCTCAGATTAGCATGGAATAGAAACTTCACTGTTTCATTTTAGTATCTGAGTACAGCAGAATTAAACTCACATTCAAAGTAATGAACTCAAAACTCAAGGAACCCACAGTATGCACTTCAGAGATTGTCAAAACTGACTTGAACCTGTGCCAGTCTCTTGTAGGAATGTGAGTAGTGTTCACACCATAAACACCAGGGAATTTGCAGGAACTGTATTATTGTAAATACAGAGATCTCATATGAATAGAATCTCTGCATTTCCCAATCAGAAAGGACATCTCCTAATACATCACCCAGAACTCTGGTAAGTGCCAGAGATTCCTGTAGAATTAACTCAGACCCTCTGTAGCTGCATTAACAAATCAGTCAACTAGTTAAGTGACTCTGTTTGAAGCCTTTCCATCCTTGTGTCAGCGTTCCCATGTCTTCTTTATCTGGCAAGACAGTGGAAAACATCTGCATCCAAATTGACTGCTGTGAGTTTTTGAGTAGAGCAAAAAAGTGGCTATTTTGTTTCCCAAATGGAGTTCACTCTGCAGACAGTGTTTGCTGCTGACTTTGCCCTGTGTTGCAGACAGTAAGCACATCCATGGTACAAAAGTAAGTGAAAGACTTCAGCCTACATGATTCCTGACATTTCAGATATTGGCTGCAATAAAATATCTGTGGAAAAAATAAATAAAAATGTTAAAAGCTAGAATTGGTGGAAGTTTGTTTACATGGTCTTTAGTGGGTCCAAAATTTCATAATACATATTAGAAATCTTACGAAAAACCTTCAGTTTGTTAAGAAGGGTGATGTGCATATACATGGAAGTCATGGGGAAAGAGTTTATGGTCTATTTTGTAAATATTTATAGTGAGAGCTTTTAACATATATGAAGATAAGAAAAGGGTTTGTAAAAGCCACTCAGGAAAATGAGTTCAATTTGTTTGAGCAGTTACAGTTAATTCTTTGAAATATTGCATTTTAAATAGTCTCAATATGTTTTTTTGATTGTCTGAAATTAAGAACAATAATTGGAAAAATAGATCACTAGTCCAGATGTTATCAGTGGTGTTGGATCAATTTTTTTTTTTTTAAATCTCTTGGAGTATTTATCAGATGAATTAATATATTTAATCCAGAATATAATATATATTATATAATATATATTATTATGCATTATGGATAAAATATATGGATAATATGGATAAAACATTTTATGGCTATTATATGGCTTATATGGATAAAATATATTATATTTCATCCAGAATATCAGCTCAGCATCTCAATAGTATCTCAAATACCACTTAGGTGGAAAACATTCCTAATTCTTAGTATGGTAACTCAAACTACACACACTGTACTCACAAACACAAGCAACTTTAAGTGTCTATTTCATCCTTCTGTTTCATATGCCCAGATGGTATTCTGTTTGCTTTGGGGTAAATTCATGAAATGAAGCATCTGGAGTTTAGAGTGTTTTGATTTGCTTCACTAGCTTCACCAAGCTCTGACTGTATTACAGAATATTTGCTGCTAGAGCTCTTACCCTAAAAGTAATGTTGCCAAAGGGTAAGGAAATCATAAATGTACTAGTACTCTTTTTCTGTTACAATTCTTCTAATATTACTAGTTTACAAATCTGAAGATGAACGTCCTATGTTTCATAAACGGTCCTCTCAAATGAACCCGGTCTGCATTTCAGTAACTCACCAAGTTACAACTGTACGGTCAAACAACACTTTGCTTAGTGTAAGAACATTAATATAAAGTTGATTTAGTTATAGTGATAGTTCCATATTCTCTCTTATACTGTGAAAAGACATCAATTACATTACAGGTGGATTACAACTGTAAAATGTAGTAACTGTTATATATGCATGCTGGAGAATTATTTTATAGGTGTAACTTTTTAAATTCAGGTACTTGTTTCTCTATACAATTATGAAAAAGAATAAATCCTGGGTGTAGAAGGGAAAGAGGAAATCTCAGAGGCAGCTCGATTTTCTTTCTGAGTAAGCCAGAGAAGTGGTAAGCAAAATAATTCCTTCATTAGTTCTTCCTCCTTTGGTAATCCCCACAAATTTTAGCAGCACTTGTCAAGCCATACCACTGGTACTGAAATTGCTCTATGTATCCATGGCTAAAGCAAATAGCATATTCCTTATCTTTGCCAGGTGTAGAAATGATGCAGGGCAACTTTGAGTAACATATAAAACATTAAACATGCTTACCCACCAAAGCTAATAAACAGTACCTTAACTCTAGAATTTTTTGTCTCATGTTGATTGTTTAAACTATGAACTAGATCTGCTTTTAGGTGGTGTTGAAACTAAAAGTTTGTTTTTTGGTTTTTGGGTTTTTTTGTCATGAACTTATCCTCTAAGTTCTTACAGTAAATGATCCTTGTTTTTGAATGGCAGAAAATGAAATCCTCATTTTTCCACAAGAAATTAGCATTTTGTCATGGAAAGAAATGTTGCTCTTGTAAATAATAGAGACAATGCAGGAGGGGTAGGAGGCACCTAAAAACAAAGATTTATGGTCACCTGGAGAAAATACAAGAGTACTATTATTCTCAAACAAATTCATGTTTTGCTAATAGCTGTTTTTTGTAATTTCTCGTCTCTTCCTGTCCCAACACATTGATTGAAATGGGAAACATTTCTGAAAAAAAAGGTTTATTCCTTCACCTTGCCACAACGAATCCTTTTTGCTGAACTGGCAAAGAAAAATTATAAAATGGGCTGTTGCAGCAGTTTAATATTATATCATGTAATTTCATTAACTTTTCTTCTGTCAAAGAACTATTTCTTTGAACTCACTATCATGAAACAAAATAAAGCAGTCTGTTAAACTTTATATGACTGAAACCTACAGTTAACAGTGGTGGTTGAATGTTAAATGGTGCAAGTGGATATTGAGTGTTGTAGATGTTTCTGTTGTGTTTAACCTATTCAGTGTGACCTGTTTAAAATGTGTCTCTAACTCTGGCAATTTTGAGTTGTTATTTAGCATCGATTCATCAAGTCTTTGACTGTGTTTCTTCCAACTATCCATGATGAGATGATTTCTGATAAGATATAATAATTTCAGCTATTGTAGCCATTTGCTCCTAAATGTCTCCAAAATTTTAGACAAAATTAGGAGTGCTAATTGAACATTGGTCATCATGACGTATTCTACACATAAGGTATTACACAACTGTAAGAGACTACATCTGATGTGTGTTTTGGTATTACAGATTATTGGAACAAAGTTGATAATTTCGTTGTAAGAAATATTCAGAAAATTTGTCTGTTCCTTAGGGAATTCTTAATAGCTGTAATTCTGATGATATGCAACACAGCAAATAGTGTTTCATCCACCATGCAAGGAGGTGGGATGGGATGAATGAGAGATTTGCATAGGAAGCATATATCTATATAACATATATAATACATATCATATAACCTTTATGTTTGGAACAGCACAGATGAAAATAAAAACCTACAGATGATACACATTTATATATAGTCAAGACATTAACAAAACTGCCTTCTGGTTTTTCAGATATATGTAACGTGATTTTGGTAGAGTGCTGTAAACCTGGGGACCACTTGAAAGTTATGAAGAGGAATAAAAAACATGTAGTCTTTATGGAGAAATGTGGTTGGTGGCAGAGAACAAGTGCTGAAAGGAGAGAGTCAGATGATTATCTGATTAGCTTTCATTAGGTCATGCTTTGACATTTATCCTGAAGTGAAGGTTTTTCCTTTCATTTCTGTATAATTTTAATTTTTCATTTTATTTCTGAGATTTTGATAGTGACCTATTATTGTGACTTCCATTGGAAAATGAGTAAATTTCTAAAATCATAAAACATAAACATTTGGAAGTACTGATTTTAAAAAGACCATAAGTTTATTCGCACCACTTTTTTTTGTAATGGTTCTTAAACTTAGCACTCCTTTTAATTGAAGGTTCTATGATTATGAAAAATTAAATGAATGGCAGAATTTAATTATTTTATTGCAGGATGTCTCCATATTTTGACTTTGAACAAAAGCACCGATAAATTTGTATGGGATTTTTGGGAAGGAAATGAGGTATTATATCCTTTGGTTTAAAAAATCTGAAATGGTTTAATTTTCGAAAGTCTCATGAATAATCATTCAACTAGAAACTGTAGTAACTGATGATGGTATGACTCTTGAATACATTTAAACATGGAAATTTTACCATCTTTTTTCCATTTTTTTCTCATTATTTCAAACCTGAAAATATTGCCTTTTTCACTTTTGATCACTCATGATAACAGAAATTATGAAAGATATATACTTTAGATCAGTTAATAATATATAAACCCAAGACTATATCCAATTTCTACAGGCTAAATGTTAGAAATTGCTGAAGAGATGATGGAAGATAAGTTTTAAGGGTCCTCAAGAGTATGAAACCCAGTGTCTTTCCCCAGTACTGCCTCTGGCTGTATATGTGTGATTTCTCACATCTGTGAGAAATCACACATGTATGAAACCCATGTTTCATGACAGAAATACTGGAGGTGCCATAGGTGCCATAGACATTATATTTCAGTGCTTAGGTTCTTTTCCATTGGAAGTTTAATCTATTTTGCAATTTAAACTCAGTACTTTCAGTTGTGTCAACTCTAACATCCAATTTTCCTATTTCAAGTATTTTTTTGTGTAGGATTCTGAAATGCTCAAATGCAATTACATATCTACAAGGTTTAGTATGACCTTTAACTCAAAATAGGAAGCAGTGGGTATTTCAGTGCAATGCCTACCCTTACAGACCTACACTTCCTCTGCCTCGCTCTGAAACTCCTTTTAGCTGGGAAGAGCTGAATGAAGTCTGGAGAAGAAATAGGTGTGTGGGGGTTAAAGTGGTCTGACAAAACTCATCACTGTACTAAAAGCAGCAAAGTTTCGGAAAGTTTTACTAGCAGTTCCTAAAACTGACAGTCAAAGGTCTTGTTTGAAGATCTCAGTGTTCAGCAGATATTTTTTAATTAATTTTTTCAATCTCAGGTCTCTGAGATATGCTTTCAGGGAAAGTCTGATATCTGTGACCAACATGGTTTAGGGTTTTTTTAGCTAGTTCATGTAAGGTTTTAAAAAACTGGCTCTAAGCTGGCTGAACATGAGCCAGCAGTGTGCTCGTGTGGCCAAGGAGACCAATGGCATCCTGGCCTGAATCAGCACTAGTGTGGACAGCAGGACCAGGGCAGGGATTGACCTCTGCACTCACCACTGGTGAGCCCCCACCTTGAAAGTTGTGTTCAGTTCTGACACCTCACTAGAAGAAGGACATTTTGGTGCTGGAGCATGTCCAGAGAAGTTCAATGAAGCTGATAGCGTGGCTGAGGGAGCTGGGGTTGTTAGCCTGGAGAAAAGGAGGATCAGAGAGTATTTAACTCTACCTGAAAGAAGATTTTACTGACGTGGGGGTCAGTCTCTTCTCCCAGATAAGTGACAGGATGAGAGGATATGGCCTCAAGCTGCACCAGGGCAAGCGTAGGTTAGATATTAGGAAGCTAATTTCTTCATGGAAAAGATGGTCAAACACTGGAATAGATTGCCCAAGGAAGTGAGGGAGCCACAATCCCTGGAAATGTTCAAAAGATGTGTGGATGTGATAGCTGGGAGTATGGTTTAATTGTGAACATGATGATGCTAGGTTAATGGTTCGATTTGATTATTTTAGAAGTCTTTTCCCCCTCCTTAACAGGGCAGGAGGAGAAAATAAAAGATGAAAAAGTTTATGGGTCAAGATAAGGTCCAGGAGATGACTTACTGAATATTGTCATGGGCAAAAGAAATTCAATTTACAGAAGATAAATTTAGTCTTTGCCCATTAAAAATAGAGTAGAATGCTAAGAAAGAAAACAAAACTGAAGATGCCTTCCACCCGCCCCATGTCCCACCCCTCCACCTTTTCAGTCTTCACTTCTTTTTTCAAGGTTACATCTAACAGTGGCTGTGTGTTTTGATACTTCTTATGATTTCATCATAAAGTTAAATAAACTGTCTAGGGATGATTTCTGCCTCTTAGCAGAACATCTCTTTTGTCATGCTTATGCATTCAGGAAATGCAATGCTAGTGGTTCTTCCTTCTGCTATCTTGAATTATTTGTTACTTTCATTTATTAAAAAAATAATGTTACCCCTTTATTAATAGAAGATAGCATTTGAATTTCAAACTATTTCACTCTGTTTCTAGTAGATGTAAAAATAAGAGCAATACGATCAGATTTAGGCATGAATGTAAGTTTCTATGTCTGGAGTCTGGAGTGTTCTTACTTTAGCAAAATTATGAAAAACTGAAGTTTTGATTTTTTTTTTCCCCACAAAGGAAGCTGGCTGAAAATTATCTGCTTGGGAGATAATAGAGAATTGTTGCAAATCTTATGCCAAAACTACTGCTTTGGTGAACGAGCAACCCAATTTCTTGTCTGTGGAAGCTTCTGTGTTTAATGGAGACAGTATTCCCTGGACTCCTGGCAGCTCATTGCTGCCTTCCATAACTTCTTCAGCAAATTGCATAAATTCTTTATGTTACAGATTCACTGTGCAGTTCAGCTATTGGTCAATCTACCTTGTCCATGATAAACGTGGACAATATAATATAACTAATGTATATATAAAAATATATAAAATTATTGAATTAACTCAAGTATTTGTATACAACATAACAAGTTGATTGACTAAGAATTAGGGAAAACATTATATTTCATCATTACATTTGTATTTATTTGCAATATCTGATCTTTCCTATAGCTTCAGGGTTGTTGTTACTATTTATTTTTATTATTAATTATTGTTGCTGTGTGTTGTTATTATTTATATTATATCCTAAGAATATGATAACTAATATTTTTACGTTTTTTTATATGATTGTTTTCAGTTACAGAATAATCTCTGTCAGCTCAAAATATGTTTTTTATAGACATGCAAGTTCATCATTTTCAGGCATTGTGAAAGGTCTTGGAAAAGTCATTTTCATATGGCAAGAAGATGAATAGATTTGTTCTTTTGGTTTGTTTTTTTCCTAAAAAGCTTATGGGGGACATATTGATCAAAAGAGTTCATGGCATTTTTTCATATTAGTTTTGGAATAGCACAATCTGATATCAGTGCATATTCTGGGTTATTATATAATCTGTTGTTCTTTCAAGCATATACTGGTCCTGAAACACACACAATTCAGAACTTTTCTTAACTCCTCAACCCTCACTGTATAAGACAGATCTTTTTCATTTGTCCTGTTAGAATAAATGGAAAGCTCATATTTTAAGTCAATACAGAAAGAAAATACAATTCTAAAAATCTCCTTTCTTACTGCTGATTTGGAGACATGAGTGGAGAATCTGTGGAGGTGTTGAATTCCAGCATCAGCAGAGATGAGTAGCTAATCGTGCTGTTGAAGAGAATTTTTGCTTTCTCTCCATTCTGTATTTAATGCTTTGTTAGTTTCACCTTCAGATCCTTTAGTAATTGTCTCTCTAATCTACTTCCCTTGAGTGTCAGTGAGTGTACCCTTTTTTTTTTTTTTTTGGTGTTGTTAGGAGGTTTCAGTAGCCTCTAACCCTATTTACCTCAGCAGACACACTTATGGATCTGACAATCTTCTGTATTCCTTTTTGGGTAAGAGCTAAATATCATTCTAAAACACCTCAAGGCATTTCACTGAAAACTTCATCATTTCAAAAAGTCCAGTACAACTAACAAGACTAAATACATTTACCTCTCTTTGTTTCCTAGGAAGTCAGCAGTGGAGCTGGAAAACCTGGCAGAACTATTTGTCTTTCCTGCTTATATCTGTGGAAACTGGTTTGCAAGGTAAATGTTCCATTTTAATTGCCTATAATTGTATACTATTATAGTTTCAAATGTTTAAAATGACCTTATAATACCTCTGAGATTTAAAGAAAATACCCTTGCTTAGTCTTTCGTCTACACTTTTAGCTGTGAATTGTATTAGAATATTCTTACAACTTAAAATAAATGCAATTAGTTCCTTTAAATTCATTAACAAATACACCTCCCTCTCAGAAAGAAAGTAAAAGTATGCTAAGATCTAGGTTATTTGTGAGTTTCTGGGCTATTGCTCCTAAATTTCCATCAAGCTGAGTGGAAGAACAGTTAAGATGAATGTGAATGCATTTATTATGACAAGATGTATTCTCTGTATGCTGTGTTTATTCATGATGTTGTGTTTATTGATGATTTTATTAGAAGGAAGACTGAAGGTGATTCTGGAGACCTCTTGCAATCTCGCTGTGCAGTTTTTAAAATGAACAGTTCTTACTCCTGCTCTTAAACTTAGCTTTTAATAATGATATTGGAAAGGTAGTCATGTTCTATATTTGGAAAAATTAGCTTTCTAGAGTTTAGAAATACCTCAGGGAAACTAGCTTGTTTTGAGAATTAATCATGTTACCATGGAAGACTGCTGGTTCTATCAAGAAAATTATGTCCCTGAATACCTTCCTCAGCTTTGGTTAAGGGTCTAGGCTCAATATTACTCTTTTCTCTGACACTTTTCTTGTCTCGTCCCTGAATTTTGTCTTTGAAGTTGTCTTAGTTATCTGGAGCAAAGAACACTCCTCTCTAGACATTCTACCATTGAAACTGCCTCTTTTAGACATGGTGAAAAAAAAAAGTTTATTAAAATCTCTCCTCTTATATGTCACAAAGAATTCAACCACAAGCTATGCGAAAGCTGCTCCAAATTCATGCTTTTAAACAGAGTGCAGAGCAGAAGAATTACCCCCTCTTGACAGAAGTGCCACTATTAGCTGTATGTTCAGAGTGGAAAATTGGCCCCTTTGATAAATAAAATCAGCAGCCTTCCTGGAACCTAGAATAGGGGAGTCAATGTTCTACTCTTCAGCGTTTGTTTCACAAGCTGAACTCCAAGGCTGTATATTTTAATATATTGTATTTCTGAAGAGGGTGAGGAAAAAAAGTGAATCAGCCTTTGCTGTTAATGAAATCCTGCAATGAGCTGGTGAGTGGTGAATGTAAAAAAAATAAAAAATAGAAAAATTAGCAGCATTTCTTTCAGGGCTCCTTCAGAGGAATGAAGCCATTTGTAAATACAGAAAAAGGGATGCTGGTATTGAACTTCAACCTTGAAGGTGAAGGGGTTACTCAGGTTGTTGTTAATAGATCCCTTGGGTCAGATTAGTGTGAAATGACACTGAATGCCCAGCATTTATGTATGTATATATTGACGTCTATATCTATTCACATACATGCATACAGATATATGTCCATATAGATATTGATATATACATATTTACCTGTAGGTTGTTTTTTAGAACAATTTGGCTGCAATGGAAAGGAGGTATGTAGCTGTCTTAGTTATTATCTATAGAAATATAGCAATATAGAAGCATAAATATAACCCTCAAGAAATTGTAAAAGGAAAAGAAAGAAAGAGAAAGAAAGGATAAGAGGAGAAGAAGGATCTGATTACATGTGGATCCAGCAATGGGAATTGATTTTTGCAATTTCCATGTCCATTGGTTGAGGTGGTGGTCACTGTCTTGATCCATCGGAGGTCGGGGAAGCCCACAAAACACAAAGTTCAGTGGGTAATAATATAACACCTGGGCACCTCCTCCAGAGGAGGAGGGACATGTCTGATGTAACACTGTGATTCATGCACAGTACTCTGGTGGAAGGTCACCGAAATGACTCTGGGGACACTTTGGGAACCTTTGATGGTTTATGACACCTTCTAATACCTGACAGCTGCTTCTCTTGGTAGCATAGTTGAGCCAGTTATGTCCCATCAGAAGGAATGAATACCTTCAGGCCTACATGTGAATTTCTTGATACCTAACCAGGGGGGACTTCTACAACTGAGCCAGTTGTGTAAGGGAGGACATTGTCATGATAAAAAGCACTATTCTGCCTCAGCAGGGTCTGCTTTTTGCCAGCTTTCTCCCTTATCTGTCCCAAAATCCAGCTTGTAGCCTCTGGTGGTGAATGCTCATCTTATTTGTGTTATGTGGATCAGAGGTTTTGCCACCACACACTCAAAACCCTTCTCCTCCCCTTCAATTGCAGGGGTGCAAACCTGAACTCAGCAAAACACCCTGCTGCCTCTGCAAATGGCTAATTGTTTGAGTCATTAACCATTAACAGTCTCGCTAATTGCTTGAGTCATTAACCATTAACAGTCTCGATAATTGTTTGTGTCATTAACCATTAACAGTCTCTCACAGCTAGACAGTTTTACCACTTCTCTTTTAACTGCTAGAACTGGTGGAAAATTTCTGATTGTGAGAAAGAACCCAAACACAAGGATTTTTCATGCAGATGCTTAGGCATTGAACAATCAGACTTGCCAGAAAAGTGTGGGTGTTGTTGCATTTCAAAATGGTGCTGGTGCAAGTCCCCAGACTTCATGTTGTGTTACATAGTTCTCTTCTATCTTGAGTTTGCAAATCCAGTAGAAGTGAGGAAAGCATTAGCAATCAGAAGTCTGATGGCCAAAAACATAATTTTACAAGACCTTAATCACAATTTTCATTATTATGTTGCATTGTGTTTAATGAAAAGTTAAGCATGTACTTAAACACTTGCAGAATTAGGATATAGTTTGCTGAAGCTAAAGAAGTGAAAGTGAAAATGATGACTAAAATTTCCAAAATATGTGACATAGCAGCAGGCATGAGTTGTTCTTTCTGCATCATGTATGATAATTTGGTATCTTAGGCAAGGTAGAAATCACCAAAAAAAAAAAAGTTTTAAAATTACAAAGACCACCTAATTTTATCCCAAAATACTGTTATTATGAATTTTTACCTACAATAGCCACTTCTGACCTAGTGGGCTTCCTTTGGCTATATGTGTAATTACATCTGAAGGTGCCATTGATTCTAATGAGTTATGTGCAATTTTTGACATTGACACTTCAATATTCAGTGTGGGGTTAGCAATAAGTTACTGCCAGTGAGAATAGATTAATCTGTCTTTATGATGATGATGTTCTGTGGGGTAATGAGATGCTTTTAATCAGCCTAAGGGGTAGGTTCAGAGTTGTAATTTGAAAATTCTAGTTTTAAAAAGGTTTGGGAAATTATTGTGAGGTAAACTTTCATTCTGTCTTTTCCTCCTTCTGAAAAGATTCATTACTACCTATTTAACTTGTTTTTCTACTACTGTACAAACTGTACACTACTGATATTTGCTAGTACATCTACCTTTAGTTTCAGCCTACCAGCATTTCAGATAGCTATTTTATTACCAGATATAGCCAAACATTGTATGACAGCAGTACTTGTCTAGAAATAATTATTTTTCCAGTCTTCTATATTGACTCATATTTCTGATGCTTAAACATTTATTTTGTAATTTCCCTGAATTTAATGGGTTAAAAATGCATATCTTGAACACTCCTAGAGGAGAAAACCAAAAAAATTCTGGATGATTGTATTTTTTCCCTTGCTCCTTAATCTATGAAACTGGATTTTTAAAAGTACTTATCCAGGGGTGTGGTAGTATAAGTTAAGATTTCTCATATCTCTCAGTGTTGCCAGATCTGCATTCCTAAAAATAAGCAAAGGCTATCATAACTGCTATGCTTTTGAGATTAGAAGCTACTGTTCTCTATTCTGGAAAGAAAAAATTGAGTAGTTGTGTTGAAATTACTATAAATGCATACAATACAGTGTGTAAATAAAAAAAGTAAATCCACTCAGGTTTAAAACATCTAAATTTTAGTCTACACACTTGAATAATCTCTGACAATTCAATATAGTACTTTCAAAGGTGACTTCAAAGAGTAGAGGGACTTCACCAGCCTGAAGTTTCACTAAGTTTTCACTAAGTTCTGCCCACTCCTTTTATGAAATCAGGCTTTTTCTAAATTCAAAATGCACACCCATAAAGTCACTTAGAGACATTCGTGTTTACACTGGATTTGCAAGACCTGCTGATTCTTGGAACTGCCAGAGTAAACTAATGCGGCAGCTGAGGGGAGCGCTCCCCCCTTTCCCGTCCCCTCCCGGGCCACGCGGCTGACCACGTGGTCTCCGGCAGGTCCCAGCAAAGAGACACACACAGACACCGAGGCGGGGGCAGGAAAGCAGAAAGAGGTTTAATCCCCTGGCCAGGCCTTTTATAGGGGTTCACAACCTATAGGGTTCAAGGGGAGGGGTTAACAACAGACCAATCAGAGGGGTTTCACCTGGCCTGGCCAAGGCTTGCATACTAATTAGAGAGACAACAAGTCCAGGGAAAAAGGGGGGTAACTCGGGAAAAAGGGGTAAAAACTTTATGTTACAATACAGTGAAAACTTCTGCGGTTAAGCCAATTCCCACAAACTAAAACAACTAATTTCATCTTTTGGAGCTGTTATCTGGAGCTATTATGTATGCAGTCATCTGCATACTTTTCTTTGAGATGTAATTGGAGTTACATTCTAATTACAGTTGAACTTTGAATAAGTGTTAGGATTTATTTGGGAGTCCTTAAGTTTACTAAATATGAGTCTTGATTTTCCAGATGAAATTCAAAAATAAATTTTGGAGTATGGACTTTAGGCATCTACATTCCAGTAGAGTTAGCAGATATTTAAAACTGATGTACAGTAAACCAGGCCTTTCTTTGGAGAGATGTGTTGTTCATTCAGTGAAGACACCCTGATTTCTTCCCTGGTCTGTCCAAACATCAAGTGGTGTCTACATTTAGAGGGGGCTAGAACTGTTGTTTGGAAAAGAGAAACTTAAGCTCAGTACCCTTGCTTTAGAAAAGTACAAATGACAAGCTGAGCTGAACAAAAATCCTAGAGAAACAGTCTGCTGGGATAAAAAGTAAAGCTACTATCCACAAATAAAAAGGTGTTTTCTTTATGTGTGGAAATACATAAAGGACCGTTGTATGACTACTCTGAAGTCACTTCCTATGTTTTGCAGAAGATGAAGACACCTCAAGAAAAGCTAGAAGATCTGTTTTCTCCTTTTAGTATCAATGCTTCCATTTTCTGTCTCACACAATGCATCATTTTATATTGTGTATCTTTCTTAAAACAATTAATTCAGTCTTTCCTTGACATTCCTTCATGCCTCACTCACAGTTCTACTGTGAAGCCTTAAATCTTTTCTGGTCTGCACTTTCATCATTGCAGTCTTTGCTATCGAATTTTAAAATGAGAGCACACCATAATAAAATACTGTGCTGCATTTCATTAATCACAAAGTATATGAGCAGGAAATAAAGCAATAACTATGTATGCTGTTACTGTCAATACAGGGGTGACACTTGAGCTACAGTAATAATAAGAGGTAAAAGAAGACTTTAGCAACAAATGTAACTATCTAAAACTAAAACTAAACTGAATGCATTGGTTTATTTGATGAAGGAAGAATTTTCATGCCCAAAACTGGTTTTCATTTCCTGAGTGGCAAAAATCAAACCAAACCAAACCAAACAGTAAAGTAGATGATCTTTAAGGTTCTTTCCAGCCCAAGCCATTCTGTGATTCTATGATGAAAAATCTGTTATATAAAAGCAGCCTGCTGATCTACAGATTTTTAATAACTATATAGCTGATCATAGTTTTACACCTTGCATTCTTTTACATTTATTTTTAATATAGCTGTGATTTCTGGTATATTTTGTTAGTACCAGTAAAAATTGCATAGAAGATTTTGACATGAATGTTAAGTCTCATTCGTAAAAGGCAAGTTTCAGAGCTTTATTCTGTCCTTGTTTAGTGCATCAGTATTAATTAAGTCATCCTTAGACTAGAAAATAATTCCCAGACTCACTGTATATTTAAGTTTAATCATGATGACGGAATACATCTAATGCTAAAGGGATTAGGTTTCTTTAGCTTTCTACCTCATTTTGCTCATACACACAGGACTTTTTGCCAGCCAGGTGATGTTTAAGCAGGTGAGACCTAGGAACTCTGCCAGATCTATGTTTGAGCCTTGCCTCAAGTTTTCAAAAAGCCCTTGAGTGTGCAAGGAAGAACAGGTCACCCAGTCATGTGAATGAAAATGACTATAGGTCAATAAAACTTCATAGTAAATCAATTTGACATATATTGAGAAAGCACTCAAGGGGAGAGGCCATGTAGCACAGTGTGTGTGCTGTCATGGACCATGGCGAAGTTAAGGGTACTCCAAAAGTAGAAAAAGGTATTTTTTACAAATAGTTCTTCAAAAGTGGTTTCTGTCACTGTAAATATTACTAAAAAATATCAAAAGAGGAAATTCAACTGTCATCATGATCTTAAACTCATGCTTAAAAGCATGAAGGATGAGGAGTGAATATAGAATAATGACAAATCACCTCAGTAAAATATGAATATTTTAATGATAAATCTGGAGGTAGAGAAGCATCAACTTCCTTGTTTTATATATAAGTAACAGGCTTAAAAAAAGACTATCTTCAAATTTCTGAGTGGGTCATGAAGGTTTTGTCAAGATTACTCTTGCATTTGTTAATTTGCTTAGGTAGAACCCCTGTGCTGATTCTGCTGTTCTGCCTCTGAAGCATACTTACATTGTTTTGAAGGCCATTACTTGAACTCGCTGTATGCAGAGCAAGTCTGTGCAAGATTCACTTTTTTTTTCCACACATACAGCCGTTTCTGCATGTGCAAATGTGAGCCTAGATTTGAAATATTTCTAGAAAAATTTCTCTACAACATTTAGCATTCCAATGGGAAAAAAATATTTGGAGCCAATTGCAAAAAATAAGAACAGTTTTAATTGAAAGACTTAAAGTAGTTGCTATTCACCTTCATCCACTACAAGAAAAGGAGAGCTCTCTCATAGCATTTATTCAAATGTATTCACTCTAAAAATAATCATATACATTAAGAAGAAAAGGGGCAGTATTTCAGTTTCTTGATATCTTGTTAGACAAGAAGATCAGTGCCTCAGTCAAACATAAAGGTCCATTCAGAAGATGAAGTGAATGGAGAGAAGGGACTGAACCAAGAACTGTATTATTTTAGGACATTGGTGGGTTCGGAATGGGATGATCTTTATGGGCCTGTCCAGCTGAAGTATTTCTGTGTTTCTGTGACTACAAGAGCAGTGATGCTTTTCAGAATCACAGACACAACATTATGGAACAAAATAGGCTATTTCTGTAGTAGTTATGCATATATAAAAATGGGCCATTTCTGATGTATTCCCTATATCTCTGATTTTCATTAAGGTCAATTCATGTAATTTGGCAAGGAAATTAAAGGTCATATGCTAAGCTAATGTAAATCATATATCTCTGAAGTTATATTAATTTACAAGAAATTATGGTAACCCTTAGACCTGTTTTGGAAATTCTGTCCACTCTATGTTGGAGCTCGTGGAAGAAATATTTTGAAAAATTTTTGATGAAAAAGTTTGTGGATGTTCCTTCATTTTTTCATTTAAACATTTTTCAAAGTGAAGATGTTTATAATTTTTTTTCCTATAACATTCTTTCAGCATATTCACTTTTGTTCTGTCTAAAAAAGAAAAAGATATCAAATATTGAAATCCAGTAGAAGCTTTTTACATGCAGTAACAACCTTTGCATGGTATCCAGGAGCCAAAAATGTGTCTATTTTAATTTCAATTATGAAATATTAGGATTGCCTACACTGTGCTAGCAAATCAGTAATTATTTAAAAAATGTTATGAAGAGAGAGAAAAAAAATAGAGTTATGTTGTTCACACTTTAAAAACTGGATATTTACAAGATCCATAGAAAGCTAACAGCTAATTAAATCTTATAAAAAGTAAAAAAAATGAAACAAAACCAAAATCAAACTTAAACCAAATGCACCCAACTCATTCATTTTCATGCAAAAACTCCAGTGTGCTTGCAATTGGATATACAGAAGGAAATTGAGGACCCACAGTTTAAAAATATGTAATCATCTTGTGCCTGTGTGTTTCTAACTCACAGAATAGTTTTCAAATATTTCATAGTACATTTTGATTAATTATGATGTTTGCACTGAATGTTTTCTTTCAAAATAATAATGCAAGTCAGATGACTTGATCTTGTCATCACCAGACTGCTTGGATAGTACTAACATAATTGCAAATACCTGAGCCAATACAGTTACTCGTATGCTCAGGTATTCTAAAACCATGCTTAATTTATGCACTGCTTAATTGTTGTTTTCATTCTTTTCAAACAAACAAGTAGAGCAAAAACGGGATGATTTTTTTCCTTCCTTTGTCCCCTTTTGGTTGAAAACCACTCTTTCTTGGAAAGACATTATTTATTTGAAATTCATTGTTATTATTGAAATGAAATTTAATGAAATTTATATTTAATGAGATCTAATGAAATTTATTATTACTTGAATTTATTTATTTGAAAGAGAATCTATTAATAGGCTTTTTTCATTTCATCTCAATTTGTCACACTTGATCGCATCCAGATTTTTCTGCCTAGCTTGTTTGTGTTATTTACAGTGTCCCACTTTCCCACTGTTTCATGAGCCATGCCTTCATAATTAGACAATTTCACCCGTATGAAGCATGACTGCTTTTTACTAAAATGGAACTGTGGCATTTGTAACTTTATTAAGAACTTTTCAAGGAACCTGTGGTGTCTGAAACAGCAACTGGACCCTTAATATACTCTGTAATCAGTGAATCATTATAGAATCATAGAATTGTTTTGGTTGGAAGGGACTTTAAAGATCACCTAGTTCCGACCTCTCAGTCATAGATAGGGTTGCCCCTCACTAGACCAAGCTGCTCAAAGCCCCATCCAGCATAGCCTTGAACAATTCCAGGGATGGGGCATCCACAACCTCTCTGGGCAACCTGTTGTAGTGCCTCACCACCCTTACAGTAAAGGATTCTTTCTTAATATCTAATATAAACCTTTCTTCTTTCAGATTAAAGCCATTAGCCATTGTCCTATTGCTATGTGCCCTGTGAAAAACCATGCATGTTTGCAATGCAATGTACACATGATGCAGAAGAGAAAAAAAGAAAATCAAATAAATAAAACTTCAGAAGGTAGTGAAATTATACTTTTTATGCTTGGATAACCCTGGGGAAAAAATACTTTTAGCACAGCTGTGTACAGGAGCTAAAGAAGCTGCATAGAATCTCAAAAGGTAAAAAAAAAAATCATGTCAGTGAAGGTGAAAGTGATCAGAATTTTGAAATTGGAGGTAATAGGCAGAAGACAGGATATAGAGGAAATGTGGAATTAAGTTGTAGTATGAAAGACATACCATGGTGATTCAAGTGAGTCGATTTTGGCAAAACTGACCAAGATGATGGATAGATGAACCTGAAGAGGTGAGTAAGTCTCTCAGAAGAAAAAAATTACTTTTGAACTTGTAGCGGAAACTATTCTGATTAATGCACCATCAATCAGCCATTAAGATTCTGATCCTAAGTACTCACAGTTCCTTCACAATTTTTGAACTGCACAGCTGTGAAGACTACTCCATACTTCGGGTTGGAGAAGTTTACACTTTTTAAGCTGTAAATTATGTAATGTGATAATATTCCAGCTTCATTTAACCATATTATAGAGTTTCTAAGCTCTGCTGAGCATGTTAATTACCACAATTCATTTTACCAATATGAAATACAATGTTCAGAAACAAAATAAAATAGAACAGTTACTGTTGCTGTTGTTAGCAAAATGTACCTTTTGTGAATAGCAGCAGGTAGATGGATAGCAGAACTGCATCCTGTGGAGAAAGATACATTTTCTGGGTCACTAAATAGTCAGCCTCCTCAGTTTAAGTGTAACAGTAATTGAAGGGTAGAAGATTTATGGTGGCAGTGGATTGGGGATTTTAGTTCACTAAATAAAACACAGTTTTGGTAGTCAGAAAAGGTTTTCTCTTCCTTTATGGGCTGACCAGGTTCTGGGATATTCCCCTGCTGTTCGAATTCCGTTTTTTGTCTGAGGTTCATCTATTCTTCAGTAAGCAGACCACCTCAGATGTCTGCATGTCTGTAGAGGGATGCTGTGAGGGCTGTCACGTTCTGTCTTTCATTTCCTTCCCTTAAGTTACACAAATAACAAGAATTTCAACGCTGTTGCTCCAGGATTATGTGAACCCCTGAACATAACTGAGAGTGACTGAAGGCAGCATTGGGTACTATAATGTTTGAAGCATTATTTTTTTTCCACTTTCAGCTATGAATGGGCCAGCCTAATTTCAAAACAGTTGTGAATAAAGCTGAAGCCCTCTGAAGGACTCTATCATAGATCTATGTCCCCCTCATCAGGGTCTGACTGGAGGAATGGTATTGCCTTTGCACTTGTGCTTCTGCTCCTGTCCCACTCACCTCAGAGCTAGACATGGAAGGTTGGTTTTGTACCAGTGAAAAAATGAGTGACAGCCAAATGGGAATGACAGTTCCAAAAAACAACTGCCCGTAGAGATTGGTATGGGCCTTGCCTAAGGACTGAAAAGGAAAATCATAAGTGCAATTTCATTATGGCGAGGAATGATTTTTCTGTTTCAGCCAGACTAGAGGTTTGTTTTCAAAATGCTGTCTTATTCTGGAGGCTGCTGCATAAAGGAAAAAGCTAGCTATGTCAAACAAAAACCCACATAGACAGTTATGCTGACATTACTATATGTTCTCTCTTTACTACAATGCCTAGTATTCGACTTCAATTAAAGTACCATGCTTACCTTACACAATCTTCTTATGATATATTTCAGGTTAAAATGCTGGCATTTCTATCTCCATTCTCAAATTAGCATTGTGATTTAAAAATGATACTTTTAATATATTCAAAAAGAAAAAAAACAACACCTGGAATCAGAAGGTAAATTTTATGATTTCTTAAATAAATATTTAGCAGAGCAATGAATTTTGAATTAATAACTGATGAAAAGTAGTATTTAGATAATTTTTCCTTTGAAGACAGATATACTGAGGTTTTTCACAGCACCTTGTACTTTTGAATATGTTTTATGTTTTTAAATAATTTATCCTGTTTTTTGAGATAATTCTCAGATCAAGTGTATACAGAAATAATGTTAAAAAAAAAACCCAAACCCCACAAAATTACCTGAGTAGTTTTGTTTACTAATATTCATATGATTAAATGATTACATTTCATGAATTTAAGCTTTACTTTCAGTTAAAATTTAGATTCTGAGAAGGAAAGACTTTACACTTTTTTAACCATAAGTTAAAAATCATAAAGGATTAAGCAAGTGTAGGGCTTTTCTAAGTCTTCTGTCCATGTCCTGTGTAGTGGTGGGAAGCACTACTGTGAGGATATTGTGTACTTTGGAGTTTTAGTCCTTATAGTCCAGAATAAACTATGATTGTTGCATACATTAAGAGTGAAACAAATTAAATTCATTGTGTTCTGAAATGCCAGTCTTCAGAGGAAAAAAAATAAAATATTATACTTATTTATATATTACAATTATTTGTAAATTATACTTATTTGTATATTTCCAGCTACTCTGCTTTCTCCACCCTTGTTACACACTAAGGAGTATGTATTGCAATAGCATCTTCTGTCATTTTTCTAAATGATAAACAAAAGAATTTAAAAGAGATCTTTCAAAAATTCAAGAAAATTTGAAACTACTTTGAGGTAAGCCTTAAATATCACTGATATTTCTGGCTAACTAGAGAGTCTGTGTTGAACTGCAGAAGACAGTTATGCACAGTTCTGAAAGTGGTACAAGGCACAACCTTGCAGTGATTTTGCTTCCCTTCTTCTCCCAGGTAATAGTAGATGTTTCTTCTTTGTTCTGCATTCCTCATTAGTGCATATTTGTGTTTAAATCTTCAGGAGCAGTTCTTGGATGTTTTTCTCCTCTGCATGTGACTAGCCATGTTATAGAGTGCCAGTATAAGCACAAAAAGTTTGTACCAAACATAAGGGGAAAAAAAAAAAAATCTTTGTTGGTGCCAAATTTCGAAGGTTTAGTCATTTTTTAGGTCTTCGCAAAAGCCCATCCATCACACTTATTGTCTAGGTTTTCTTGTGATTGTTAGTAGCAGAGACAGTCAGTGCTACTCTGAATTTCATTTAAATCATGATAAAGCCTTCTCTTAAAGAGATTCTACATTGACTTTCATCTTAAAACTAATAGAGGAATGTGGCTTTATCCCTTTGGCCCATACATGGACACCTGTTTCTTTAAACTCTTTAAGGCAGTCAATAACAATGTTGGTAGATGGTAAAGTTAACTATGGGATCACAAACTACTTTTTCCTGTGTTTCCTTTTCTTTTGATGCACAGCTAGGACAGTTAGAATGAGAACTTGAATTGTAGTTGTCCTGCCTTTTTTGCTTGTTTCAGTCTCCAACCTAATTTCACTTCCAATCAATGTAAGGTTATAGAGAAAGTGTATGGTTTTTGGCATTTGTACATTCATTGTTTCATAAACCAGAAACATTAATATTCCTGGAGTTCAAAATAGAATCATAAGTCATGCCTTTAGGAAGTGAGATATTGTGCTTCTAATAATGTTCATTTGAAGATTAATTTACTAATCAGGAGCCAGTGCATATCTTTTAGAGATCAGAGACAGATTACCTAATTTGATGGCTTTATGCAAATTACTTTTTTTTTCTGCTTCAGGAATACTGTAACACAATTAGACCAGTAGTTTGGATCATGTTACAACTATAGATTATGTGATGCCTTTCTTTATGTTCAGGAACTGTCACAAAATGTTGATCTGCAAACAGGACTGATTATGTAGCTAGACCTTGAATCTTGTTAAGTTTTGAATCTTGTTAAGTTGTTTTTTTTTTTTTTTTTTTTT
>VWZF01004909.1:0-12554 GCA_013396755.1 Sclerurus mexicanus | reverse complement strand
AGCCAGGGCCATGGCTCCTGGCCCTCACACCGTCCCACAGACACTGTCACTGCCGCTGTGCAGCTGCTGCAGCAACAATCAGGGTGAGGGACTGAGTAGTGTGTTGTTATGGCTGCTGTGGAACCACAGGGCACTGCTGTGACCTCACAGCTGGGGTGGGGTTGGACCTTAGGGTGGGGATTTACCTTCTTGGGGGTCCCCTCCTGGCTCTGCCCGAGCGCTGCCACACCGTCCCACCCAGGGCTGAGTGTGCAGGCTGCGGGATGAAGGACCAAGGGCAGCCCTGCCGAGAAGGACTTGGGGATTCTGGTCGATGAGTGGCTGGACATACCCTGGCCATGTGCACTCAGTGCCCAGAATGCCAACCTTATGCTGGGCTGAATCCAAAGGAGTGTGCCCAGCCCCTGGCGGGTGCTGATTCTGCCCCTCTCCCCCTCCCTGTGAGACCCCACCCGACGTCCTGCATCCAGCTCCCGGTCCTCAGCACAGGGAGGACATGGAGCTGCTGCAGCAGGTCCAGAGGAGGCCACGGAAAGTCTCCGAGGGCTGGGGCACCTCTGCTCTGGAGACAGGCTGGGAGGGCTAGGTGTGCTCGCCTGGAGAAGAGAAGGCTCTGGGGAGATTGCAGTTTTTCAGTACTTAAAGGGGGCTTCTAATAAAGATGGGGACAGTTTTTAGTGGGGCCTGTTGTGACAGGAACAAGGAGTAATGCTTTTAATCTAAAAGAGGGTAGATTCAAGCTAGATATAAGAAATGTTTCATGCTTAACCGGTGAAACCCAGGCACAGGTTGCCCCTCCTGGGAGACATTCAAGCTCAGGCTCTGAGCAACCTTATCTAGCTGAAGATATCCTTGTTCCCTGCAGGGGGTTGGACTAGATGGCCTTTAAATGTCGCTTCCAACCAAATGTGCCCCATCAAAATAGGGCTGGATTAATTCCTGGGGCACCTACTGGTACCTGTATTTCGGTAGCTGTGCCATGTAGTGATGGGCTGAGGGAGGATTGTTGCACCAAACAGTGAAGTCTGCAAACAGCAGACAGTGTGTTCGAGGAGGAAGAGGAGAGGAACACAGCTTCCAGTTCAGATGAATGGGAAAATGCCAGCATTTTGCTGCCCTTTCTGTGCTGAGAAGGAAAGGAATGTCCTGAAGACCCCTTGGTGTGTGTGCACTGTTGGCCGTCCCAGTGCTTGTGCTCTGTAAGAGAGGGAAGTTGTCACAGCTTCTCAGTGTCCTCTTTGTAGCTGGGGGAAAACCTGTGGCGGGAGCAACGTCGGACACTTATCATCTGTGGAAAATCAACAACCTGAACCAAGAAACGAACATACCGCAGAGGACACTACCCCGATCTTGGAACAAGGACCCCGAGGGAGACATTTCGGTTTAGTTATAATGTCCAGGAATGCCGGTATTCACAGTTGTAATAAGTACCATTGTCGATGAAATAAGTTCGAATGTTCCTATTGGTTACTGTTTTCCCAGGGTTAGATAGGATCGGTTGATGTTCATAGTGAGAGATGACTGGACCTTGGTTGGTGCATTGCACCCTGTTCCTTCTATGGTTATGTTCTACATTGTTCCATCCATGTATGTACATGTTACACCCCTGGTTCTGTGTGTGGCGTGTGCTCCTCCCCTGATTCCTCCCCTTCTTTCCTTTCTTGTCACGTCCCCTCCTACCTTCTAGAAGCCTCTCTCCCCACCCTATATAAACCCTGAGCTAGCCCTGAATAAAAGCCATTCTGCCTCCACCTTAATGCGGAGTGTGCCCTCCTGTTTTCCCCTCGAGAGGACACGGCAAAAACCAAATACTGCATGGCTCCCTCTCTGCTTTCCTCCAGACAAAGGCAAATTTTGTTCATTACTGTGTGGAACATACTCAGTTATTCATGTGCAAATTGTCTTTGCCATTCACACAATGTTGATTTGCTCTAATCTCACTGTAATTAAAACCTCCATCTCTCTGCAATTGAGGCTGATACATTGTGGGGCAAAGTGCTGAGTGATTAATCCCGGTGTCTGTGACGTTAGAGAGATTTTCTGTAATGAAATGACATTTGAAGACAGGTGTAGTATACAATGCTTCTGGCATATTTATAACATTGACTAAATATCCAGACATTTCTGTACATTGTGTAAGTGGCCTGGAGGTTGGTACACCAGTTCTTTTGTGAGTATTCACTGGAATAGCAATTGGATCAGTTTGTTAAAATAAATAAACAAAAGTAATGCATTATTTCTTACGTCTGCAGTCTTTCACACCCTGAGATATGTTATTGACTCAGTGCCTGCTTGAGTAGAGGCAGGGTGGGCGTTCAGTGCTAGCAAGATATTATTTGTTCATTCTTAGTTTTGTTTTAAATTGCAGCATGATAATCACCACAGAACTTATTTTACTAGGACACAGTATTTTAGTTTCTCTGCGTGATCTCTCAAAGTCCCTCAGAACATTTTATTTTGTTTTGTTTTATTTTATTTTATTTTGGTTTGGTTTGATTTGGGGGTTTTTTTTGTTTTATTTTTTAGGCTTATTTGAGCTAATCCTTGACACAGAGACAAAGATTAAATCTACCTTTTCAAATCAAGGCCATAGTTCCAAGCAGAACTGACCATTTGTGGAGGCTGTTTTGTCTGCTCTGTATGTCAGCATTCCCACTTTACCATCTGTTTTCTCAGTTTCTTTTGAAGTTGAATTAACTGGAGGACCAGCAACTGCTTTCTGTTTCAGAAGTTGGGCCACATCCAGCTGGTTTTGGAATCTGTTTTTTTGGAAACAGTACAATTCAAAAAAACATTAAAAATATCTGAATTTATTTAAGAAATATGAAAAACCAAAATATAAAGCCCGGCCATGCTCATGACTGCACCAAAACGATTTCTTTAAAAAAAAAATAAATCAAGTCTAAAAGAGCTCAGCTGCCAGAATATGAATGTAGAGGAGGTCAGAAAAGGATGTCAAGGGATGCATTTTCTTTCTTTTGAGAAAGACCCCAAGTATGTCCCTGGGGAGATTAAATAAAACATCTTGTACCACAAAACCTTGCTAACAGATTTTTCTGCACATCTGCTTTGCTTTTGGAGAGTTTGACATATTGATGCTGCTTAAAAATGAATATTAATCGGAAACAATAAAAAGGCTGATTAACAGAGATGGCTCTCACTGCATTTTAAGTCTCCTGAATAAACTATTCCTTTGTCCCTGTCCTCAGTCCTGCCTGGAGGGTGCGAGCACAAGACATAGCACAGCAACCTTCTCTTGCCTGGGAAGAACATTTTCTGCCCTAAAACGGGTCCTCACAGAATTGGTGGTAGAGTTTTATATTTTCTCTGCAGCTCAGAGAAATACAATGTATGCCCAAGGAATCTTTGCATCAGTTGTCACCAAACCTGGTCTTGGTTTCACTCCCTAAGTGTGATTTATAATAACAGCAGGTGGAATATCAGGCATTTGATGATGTTTTGAGATGCTTTATTAACTTAATAATGAAATAACTCTAGTTCAATGCATGTGGACACATATGATGATTATTTTGCACACATATGATGACATTTGCTTATTTTTAAAGGTTTTCCTCTTACAAACATTTTATTGTTACTAATATTGACTCCAAGAACTGCACACCCTCCAGTCATCTCTAAGTGTCAGCTTCTCACAATGATGACTTTCTTTCTGGTGCTGAATATTGTTTCCAGATGATCATATTCCACCTCCAGCATTTCCTCCCAGATTTATTGATATGTGCAACATCTTCCCTTTATCCTCGGCATTAAATCTTTCCAACATCCTTTCCTCCTCCTCCCAGGAATTTCAATCTCCAAGGTCTAAGCTCTTCAGCTGCTTCACAAACATTGTTTTAATTCACAGAGGCATCCATGCAATGAGCAACAAATCAAGGCCGTGAAGCTTGAGGCAGTGCAGGTTTATAGCACTAAAAATAATAATCTGTTAGCCACATTAAGGCAAGCATTTCACAAATAACTCTACCTGTGCTCAGGGGTGTTTCAAAAAGGATCGTAGGAAGAGCTGGGGGAGAAGGTTGGTTGTGTTGGCTTTGCAGCACTAAAAGTGATCAGCATTAAAAGTGCAGCTTTCTGAGACCTTTGTATTCCTATAAAAACAGAGGTAAAATTGTTTGTTTATGGAACATCAACTAAGAAGTGAATGACAGATTGTCAAAATAATTGATTTGGGAAGAAAAAATATACATAAAAAAAAGTTTACATACTCCACCTCCCTCCTTCCTTTCTATACAGAGATATACAGACAAGTGCACCCGTATTTATCTGTCTATTTATCTATTTTAGTAATCTATGCAAACATTTCTATGTGTGGCATTTTGAGAGCTGGAGAAAGATACCACCCATCTTTGATACCACCAGCTGGGGTTTAGAAACAGAGAAGAACTGTGATTTTTTCCTTTCTCACCAGAAATATGCTGGCTTTTTTAGACTAACTTTATTTTAATTGGAGTGTTTTTCTTCTGTGATGGTTGGTAAAGACCCTTTCTTCATTAAGCTATGTGCTGACAATATTTGAGGTAGAAAATAACATAATACTGCCTGGTTTAGATACTGGACCATTTTCTTGTGAAATTTTATTGCAGCATCACATGCCCAAAAACCCCTCGAAACTGAAACAGCAGATCTGCTGCTGTGCACAATTGCTAGAGAGCTGCAGTTCCTGTGGTGAAAGGGACGGGTTTGGGAGGGCTGGGATAATTTTAAGTGCAGGGGGTTAGTTCTTCCCTGGAAAGCTGAAGGAAGGACTACTACGCTTCATAATACTCCTGGCTGTAAAATCAGAGAGCACCTCAGTAAAAGCCTCGTTGGTGGCTCAGATACTAAATGTTTGCTCAGCAGAACCTGCTGCTTCTTGATACATTTTCTTCCTCTAGAATTAGCCAGGAAGAGGATTTTAACTTTAGCAAAACTACTGCACATGATCCATATGCACAATGTCCAATTTAATTGTTGCCATACCAATATAAAGGGAGTTTGCTTTATTGCCTTTCCAACCAGGGGCTGGAGAAATTCAGCAACTAATCATTAACTCGCAGCTAAATCTGCTCCAGGCAACATTCCTACAATATTCCTGGTAGGTTTTTTAAACTGCTAAACTTCTTTATTGCTGCTGCCTGCCAGCATGCGTGGACTGAGCTGAACCTCTTAAGAAAGAGATTTGTACAGTTTTCCCACAGTAACTTTAGCCGTCATGCCTTGACTGCAGTAAATGCTTTGCCAGCTAATAAAATGTTGATGTCTTTCTCTGGGCTCCACAGGAGGGTGAGGGATGTAATTCCTGGGGATCTGCTGCCCTCAGCAGAGATACCAGCCTTGAGCTATGGATATGGAGGTCCCTTAACTGAGGAGCACCTCCCCACTCAGAATCCTCCTGTGCTCGCCTTTTCCTTTGATGATTATCCAGTACCAGGAACAGTGAAACGATGCAATAAGGTCTCCCTGGAGCCTTCTCGTCTTCAGGCTGAACAGCCCCAGCTCTCCCAGCCTGGCTCCGGAGCAGAGGAGCTCCAGCCCTCTGATCAACTGAGTGGCCTCTCTGGGCTTGTTCCAGCAGCTCCGTGTCTTTCTTGTGTTGGGAGCCCCAGCCCTGGACACAAGTGCTCAATGTGGGGTCTCACAGGGCAGAGGAGAGGGGGAGGATCCCCTCCCTCCACCTGCTGGTCGCGTTTCTTTTGATGAAGCCCAGCAGAAGCTAAAGGACTTGCAATTATCTGTAAGACTTGTAATTTTATCTAGGGTTCCATTCCTATTTTCCCTTTTTCTTTCTTCTCCATGGCTGCCTCACTTAACCAAATAGAGTCAGCACTTGCAGACAGAGCTGAGCTGAGCTTTAAGGAAACGGTGAAGAATTTTAGAACTTCTTCTCTCTAGTTACCAGCATCCATCCACCCCTTCTCTTACCTCAGGGAAAACTCGTTGTAACTAAACCCTTTCCTGTTAATATAGAGATCAAAGAGGGGTTATCCTGCATGTTTCCTGGGAGTCTGAATTGGCTCTGGAGTGTATTGCTTAGCTGAGGATTTTAGCTAATCCATGCTTTGTGAAGAACAGTTCTGAATGCTTTTTTTTTTTTCTGTATATATTTTAATACAAAGACATTTTACCTAGTATGTGGAAATTTGCATTCCTGTCTTGGAGATAGTGAAAGAAATTGAACTCCGAAGTATTTCGTTTTTCAGTCTTGGTCTGGGGATAAAAGGAGTATTACATGAGGCTGGGAAAGGAGACAGTCTGATGTAATTGTAATTTTTCCTGGTACTTGCATTTATAAGATCACAGAACAAAGAAGGGACAGAAAAGAGACGGGGAATGAGGCACCACGGGCCAAGGGCTGTGTAGCATTAGTGCAAGCCAGAGAGCTGAGACACGGGAGGAAGGAGTTCCTTCTGCCCAAGCAGGGACCTCACAGGCATGACCAGTGTTATACTGGATAATGGGGATTGATCCCGCACTTGGTGTCAGCTGGAAGGTGGGACAGGAGCAGAAAGCTGTTAGGGCCCCACTGGCGAGCAATCTGGCTTTGGTACACTGCCTCTTGAACCTGCTTTTCTTCTCCAGCACAGAGTTTGACCACCTTCTGTAACACCATTCCCTGGGAGAAAAAGGCTCTGGGCTTTCTTCCAGTTTCCCAAAATGTCTCCAAATGGTTTCTACACCGACTCACCCATCCTTTAACTGCACACTTTTAGGTACACAGTGAAAGCTCAGGGCTAACAAAAGACAGTGGGAGTTAATTTGTGGCTTCGGAAGGGTAGTTTTGTGAAAAAATGTACCTGATATTTCAGCGGTGGCCGGTCAGAGGACCACAAGAAGTTGAACTCTATCTTGCAATTGTGATGGTCAATATTCCTGCCGTGCTGCTTCTCAGGACACCTGGGCTCTTGGTCCCAAGAGATTAATATTAATGTTTGTGTTTTTAGAAGCACCAGGGCAGCTCCTGCTTTCTAAAAGCAGGGTGCTTTAAGCTGACCCATGAGGTGATGTATAGCTCTCCCTGTTCTGGCAGCTCCTAGAGCCAGCCCAGCTCTGAGCACTGGGGAAAGGTAAATAACTGGCTGGGTTTGGGGGTCTGTGCTCTCAGCCTCACTGTGCACAGGAGGGCATTGACACGGAGTCACAGGGACCACAGGGATGGTCCCAGTTCACCTGCAAGGTTTGCAGCTGTGTATGAGATACAGGCAAGTGCATCAGAGCCTTTACAGCACTGCAGGGAAAGGTGACAGAGGGATGAACCTGAATCCCTGGCAGGTGTTTCTCAAGTGTAGTGTGTGGGGGGTGACAGCTCAGTGTGAGCATCAGCAGCTTGCTCACCAAATGGCTTTTTGTTCTTCTTCATGTGTATGAAACACAACAAATGGGAAGGCTGCTAACAGAGAGTCCTGTGTAGTGTAGTCTGGACTTTGGGAAGATGGTAGCTGTTAGATCAATACCCAGCAATCTGGCCAACTTAGTTTTTGGGGCTGCTCCCTGGTGATTTTGGCCTGGCTTCTTAAAGGGACTCAATTTGAATTTAGAAATTGAGCCAGTGCTGTCACAGGGCAGATGGAGCTGGGACAAATGGCACATTGATATTGGTCTTAACAAGAAGCCACCTGAGCTCCTCGTGACAACAGCCCACAGACTGGTAATGGGTCTGTTGAAATTACCTCATCACAAAGCTTTTAGCTTGAAGCTCTGACATATGAAGCTGGTTCGGTTCTGTCTTGGGGATTCGAATGCAAAGCGGTTTAGCAAGATCGATGCACAGCAAAACTGTTTGTACTTTAGCAAGTGAAGCATCTTAGGATGTAAAACCTCAGCCATACTCCAGTTTTATCCATTTCTTGGCCAACTCCATTTACCCAACTTCTTGGCCTTAGCTCCTTTGTCTACAGTAAAATAGGACAGGGAGGGGTAGATTCTTCTTGGCTTCTTCTTCTCTAAAGCTGGTTTTGTTTGCTGCCTGATCGTCCTCTGTACAGGTTGGTGACAACCAGCTTCAGTTCAAAGACTCACAACCAGAGGGTGCTGAGTTAAATCTTCACTGTCCCAGCATCTTGCAGGCTGTAACCTCCTGTTCTCCCACAAACAGGACTAAACAAATCGGTATTTCATTATGAAACAGCACTTTGGGAAGTCTGCCGTGTGTTTCATTTTGCCCAGAAGCAACTGAGATTCACTGGAATACTCACAAGCCCTCAATAATGGATTTATTGTGGTTGCTAGAATGTTTTGTATTTTACAGCTTTTCTGCTGCACAGTGCCCTGGCACTTGCCGAATGCTTGCCTGGTGCAGTTCTCAGTGCTTCTCACAGAGAAGTGCTTTGGGAAGCAGGTGGGGTGAGTGCCACATTTATGTGTGGTTTCTGGAGCCCACAGGAGTGGGAATTGTCTGTTATTCCAACACGTGTGTCATTTATTCTACTGAAATCCTTATGAGAAAGTTTTTCTTTGCCATGGAGATTTTTAGTCTACTTTTTTTTTAGCTCAAACAGGCAAGACTTGTCCATCTAAATGGTTTCTGTTGCTGGTTTTTTCTTTACAGTCTGTTGTTGGCCCCATGAAGGTGCTGCTGTGGTTCTGCAGACCACAATTGCCAATACCAAAGCTCACCAGTGCTCCACAGCAGCCAAGTTATCCCCGGGTAAGCCAGGAGCCAGGGTTCAGCTCCAAAACTCCAAGACCTTCTCACAGATGACCCTCTGAAACTGTCCCTCAGGAAGGCAGGACCATTCTGAAGGTAAAGGGTAACTCTTTGGGTCTGACCCTGCCCATACCTGTGCGTGTTAACAGCTGTGCCATGCTTTGTGGAGGGCACTGACATGTGATACTCTTAATTTAGCACAATAGTTTTGGAAGCAAAAGTATTTGTTAAAATTGGTGTTGATAGCAATGGTTGAGTCAACCCTATAAAGCTCTGAAAAAACCCATCAGCCTGCACACAGAATGTTTTTTTGTTTTTACTTTTAGTTTTTTGAAAGATAATGGAGGAAGGGGGAGCTTTCCTGTTCAACTTGCCCACCAGTGTGCAGCGGGTGAGAAAAGAAGAACGGGTTTTGCCCAGCTGCTTTAGGAGCTGTGAAAGCAGTTGTGATGTCCCTAATGAATGTGGGGGTGCGGGCACAGCCCCAGACTGGCTCGTCCCCCATGTGTTCCCCTCTTCACTGCAGGGCTGTAGAGACCCAGAGCTTGCACCTCAGGCTGCTGCTGCCAAAATCCCCCCACAGCTCCCAGTCTGCAGGACTGAAGGCTGTGTGCTCATTAATATGGAAAGCTGCATGGGTGGCCTGCACCTAAACTTCTTTTGTTGGCTGGACCCCGGTCAGTGCTGCGTCTAAATGAGTGACGCCAGCCCTGCGCTGCTTTTAAGACTGATTTGATCAAAGGGACTGAAGCTCTGTTGACTACAAATTCTTTAGAAAAACAAACACAGGAACTACGAGAATGTCGGTGACAAAAGCGAACTAAACCTTTGAGGCCACCTCGCTGCCACCTCCCCCCCCCTTCTTTAGTTTTTAATTTATTTAATATTCTGAATGCCAGTCCTTGTATGAAATGGACCCTCAGCAGAAAGCTGGGCCTCCTTGGTGTGTCCCTTTGTGCTCTCTGTGTTTCTGGTTTGGTTTGGCTGCTCATGCTGTGAAACTTGTCCATTGGGCCCTCTCTGCCTGTAATTCCAATTTCCTGTAATTCCAATGCACAGTCAGTTTTTCTGGATAGCATATAAAGAATCAGATTACTTTATTTGATAACTTACATCTTGCACTGAATGACATTCTAATCATGGTGACCAGACTCTGTCACATCTCAAGTTTCACGAACACACTTTCAAGCCTTCTAGCTGTAGCCCAGGGGCAGAGGTTTCTCTCTTGCCTCACAAAATTGGTGACTCTTTTGCAAAGACAGCCCTTTACAAAGGAGTTGTTATGTACATTAACATCCAAGGGTCTGCTTTCAAAGAAAAAAAAACCAAAACAAAACAGCATACCAAAACCCATCATATTAATAATAAAAAGTGCTGTATTTTCAGTTCTTGCTTTTAATATTTCACAAGCTTTTCCACTGCAGTGACAGAAGAAGAAAGCAAACATCTTTCCCAATGTGCCTTGATGAAGGAACGTAGAACTTAAACACAAGGGATATATTAAATGTGCAGAGTCACACTACGACAGTCATCATCATTTATTTTCTGCTTGTTTTTGTGTAAGATTATTTGCAGAAGGGTGGGCACAGCATCTCAGCTCCCCTGGCTGCTTTAGTGCCATTGCCTCTATCACCTGCTCCTTCTCATGCTGTTGTGTCTCTGCCTGTTTGTGTCTATCGGATCATTGCTTCGTTCACCTCATTTTTATCTTTGTATATAATCTTTGCTGTAGCAGCTCAGGGCTGGTGCCTGAGTGTTTTCCTCCATAAGCAGTGTAATTTCCCTCCCAAGGCTTCCCATGTTGGCACACAGTCCTCACTTCTGACTTTTTTTAAAGCCTGACTGGCTGAGCACCTGCCCTTCCCTTTCCTTGCCCTGCCCTGCCCCAGCCCCAGTGCTGGACACCCAGCCCTGTGCCACCGGCTCAGGTGCCCTCCCGTGAAGGACGGGCACCACAGGGGCTTTGCACCAAGCCCTGATGGCCAGCACAGCTGGAACTGGAGCAAGAAGGTCACCCCTGGCATTAAGGAGCCTGAAAACTCCCCAGGGGCAGGTTTCAGGTAAGACAACCCAATTGTCACAGCCCCACCTCAGTTCATGTGGTGCTGCCCAAGAGGTCCAGAGTGCACACATTATAATCATTAATTGCTAGATTGGAAAATTAAATTTTAGGGTGCATCCCAAACAAACAAACTGATCCTATCAGACAAGTTGGCATTCACAGGAAGTCTTTCTTTCAAGTCCAAACTCCAGAATGAAGGAATATGTTTTGCCACTGGTAACCATGGACCCTGGGTGTCACTGTGGATGTCACCGTGTAGCTACATGTCCACAGCCTGAGCTGCCCACAGTGCCAGACTCTGACACATCAGCCATTTGCCTGGCTGGAGAATGAAGGCTGCAGCATTCCTGGTCTGAAAAAACAGAAATCCAAGTTCCTGAAGAGCAAATTTTATCTTTCCAGTTTGCCTGCTAGAAATGCGAAGAAGTTTCATGGTGTTTGAACTGTCTAAATTAAACTATCTCAGAGAGCAGTCGTTCATCAACAGGAAACCTGTGGTTACTATCTTCATTACACACAGAACAATGCCAAGTGGTTTAATTGCTATTTTCTGCTTTATTGTGGGAGTTGAATTCTAGCCTTTATTTTGCTGCTGTGTCTTTAAGTTGTCTCAGATACTGCTTCGTGCCATTTAACTCCTGAGTTCTTGCAGAAGTACAATCTTTCAGCATCCCACACTGCAGATAAATCATGCAGGACAAGGTCAAATTATAGCCTTGGGAGTGTCAGCACGTGCAAGGATGATCCATCAGCTCACAGGTGAACCTGGTGTTTTCCCAAGCCATACACACAACTACTGTCCATAGCTGGTCCCTGCAAAGATAACGTGGAGCTGCAGCTCTGAGGACCTCAGGGGGTAGTGAACAAAAACACCAAACCCCTAATTCCCATCAGTTACTTTGCAGGAGTATTTACAACGGATAGATTTTATATTCCTGCCCAGGACTGGAATAAAAGAATCCCAGCAGTTTGCTTTAGCTCTGAAATGAAGAGACTCTTATCAACAGGTTCCAGCTCCATTCCTTATTTGAATTAAAAGCAGAGCAAAACCATTCTGTTGGTCACCTACTTTTGATCACAGGCTGTGAAAGACATAAGAGTATAAAAAACATTTAATTTTATAATACTTACAGTTTTCTAATGAAGCCATGGCGTTATTATGCCATCATCATTTTTATGATGTAACTGGGGAAAGAGTAAAACTGAGTTAAAAACTACTCAATGGATTTCAATAACAAAACAAGGTACTAAAATTACAGTGGTTTAANAGGTTCTCCTGTGGAGAGAGGAGGTGGCTGAGCCCCCGGCTGCAGGTGGCACACGGGCACTCTGCTCCCCAGCAGGGCCCAGAGCTGGCAGGGCTCAGCAGCACGGGGGGAGCTGCTGGCACACCTTGGCCAGGGGGACACCTGCCCCTCAAGGCACGGCGAGCAGGGCATGGCTGTGGGCAGGGGCCCTGGGCAGGAGCGGGCGCCAGGGCTCGTGTGCCTGCCAAGGGCAATGTCGTGCCCCGCTCTTTCCCCTGCCCACCTTGCTTTGCCTCTGCCCGTCCCCCTGGGGCTGCTCTTGTCCAGCCAGCCCAGCACAGAGCAGAGCCCTCAGCACAGCCCTTTGGTGGAGGATTGACTCAATACTTCATAGGGGCCTGGCAGGCTACAAATGCTAACACTGGCCCTTGAAGGGGGAAATCAGAGACTTACTGTCTGTTCTCGTACAACTTGCGAATCACAAAACTGCAGCATAAGAAGACAAGTGGCACAGTGAACAGTGTCACCACCATGCCGACCATGCAGCGCTTGCGATAATCCGGGGGGCAGAGAGCCCGTGTGACACTCGAGGGATTTTGGT
>VWZF01004906.1:0-41541 GCA_013396755.1 Sclerurus mexicanus | reverse complement strand
TGTGTGGAGGTTTAGGTTGGCTCATTGCCAAACCCAGCTGCTGGCAACACAGATTCACCACTCCGCGCCACCCCCCAAAAGAGAAAAGATAAGAAGTACCACAAGAAAATTGTTGTAAATGTATATGTATATATTCACATATATTACAGTTATATACAATTAAACACTATGAATATACAGAACAAGAATTCCAAACAACTCCAAAAGGGAAAAGCGGGAAAAGGGAAGGGGGACAAAAATGGGTAAAAACAAAACAAAACAGATACACACAGACTCGTAGACTCAGCGAAAAGCTCAATAAAGTAACTAACACAATAAGTTCTCACCAAACTTCCCTCAAGGGAAGCAGTTCCTCCACCTCCGCGCGGCTTTCGGACAACAGCTCTCAAATCGGCCTCAGCTCATATAGATAAAAGCTAAGCCGACACACTGAGATCTGATGTCCTCCAAACACCCAAAAGAATGAGAGAGAGGGAGGAAACCTCTCTCCTCATCGTATATACACCGGCTTACATAAAGGAATGGTGTGGAATACTTCCTAAGTTATTAACCCTGTTACCAGAAAAGGCCTAAACCAAAACCAAGAAAACTAAACCACCACAAGTGCCCAGGAGTCCGGGCACTGCAAAGCATGTTTAAGGTATAAAAATGCCTAATGCACTGAAATCAATGAACCCGTGAACTGACCTTCAATAGTGACCTCAACCTCAGGATCCTCACTGGTTTCTGATGAGTCATGCTGGGAGGAATCTGAAGGGCAAAAGCAGGGCTGCTGAATGATGGACACAGACAAGAGATTTCTAACCAAACACTCCACGATTTTGCATTTAAACTAACCCTTGTCAAAGAAACACCTTGCACTCCCTGCATGCAACAAAAGCAGAAGCAAAGATATTTTACCCTAAGCCTTGGAAGCAACTCCAGACAAAGGTAAGGAGGTGAGGATTACACTTACTGAACTGTGTGCGCAGCAGTGCAGAGCTGGTGCTAATGACCGTAGGAAATTCCTTATTCTTGGCTTAGTAGGATTAAGACAATCATAAATATTTTTCCCTTTGTTATCAAGGATTACTGAAAATATAAACAAAGGCTGTGTGCCAACACAGACTATGAAATATTTTACCATTATATCGACTCATGGTTGTTGCGCTATAATGATTTCCGTAACAGGCTGCAAGGCCAACAGTGAAACATGGGAAGGAAATCCCCGATCAGAAATGCTTTCACTGAGGCAGCGTGGACCAACAAACAAACAGGATTAGACCTATCAACACTCGGTGTGAGGAAGAGCAATTGATATTTAACTGCAGTAAAGCTTAAAAAAGGGAAGCCAGTTATATCAGAAACTATACCAAAATTAAGTAGCAGTGTATGAAGGAACATATTTTAGTTATTCCAAGCAAAGTAATGCTGCCCTTGTGCATTTCAAGAGCATCTTCTTCAAGATTTCCTTAAAATGGAATATGAAGATGGAGCCACATTTGTAGCTTTCTTTACAAATAGAAAGAAAACAACATATCTTAATAACAATACAAAAGGAATTTTAACTCCAAGTATTCAAAGTAAGGACTTCCACATGGGAAAATCCAGAGCTACATTGTTAACACAATGCACAGGAGGCTCAGTTTCTGAATCTTAAAAATTCACGGGAGCAGAAGCATTCTGAGTTTATGAAGAAATTCATGTGCTGAAATGCAGGTTAGTATTTTCTAGTGTTTGCAAATGGGGAAACCAATATTTTTAATACAATCTGTAATTACCTGAGAAAAATTGCACAATTTTGGGGTAAATGTGTTTGAACTATTGGTGAGATTCAGTAAGGAACTGCCTCCACTAAATACAGACTTTCCATTAACTTTTTTCTGTATGTACCCATTCATCTCACACTCAACTGAAAGAAATGATCGTTGCACTCACAATTCATAAGCAGTCTTTTATTAAACTTCGTAAGCTGTTATGAAACAGTGAATTTCTTGAGAAACATATAAATTCTCACAAATCACTGGTGTTTTAGACTGATCAACCTCATGCTGTTTTTTGAATTTAGAAAAGGAAGAAATGAAATTCTCTTCTATATGTCTCTCTACTTGAATACCTGGAAATTAAAACAACCGAAATTTAAGTTCCAATACCCTCACTCTTATTGCAAATCAAGGGAGCAGATCTGTGAAAAGTAAAACTCACACATTCAATTTCCAAAACAGATGTGAGAAAAATACAACTAAAATATCTACCTGTGTAAGTTTTTGCAAGAGCAGAGTTTTCATTCATCTCTGATGTCTTGGAAGGGCCTGCTTTGGAACAAAGAGAACTGCTTTTAAAAGGTGTCTCACAACAAACACATATTTCCACAGAGAAATTTACCAAATAACTCTTAATTTCATACATTATATGCTCATTTCACACTTTTTGTAATGTGGAATTTTGGAAAGACTGTGTTAAATATGTATAAATCCTTACTGATTTGGTTCAACAGAGTAAAACCGTTGAGGGGCTACTGGCAGGTGCGTGCACTTCTTGGACTACTTAACAGTCAGAGACTCATGCAGAACAGCAGGCTTTCAGTTGTTTTGTATTAATAAACTAATTTTAAAACACGAAATGTTGATGTTTCTGCTCTTTTTCAATGTATTTTTAATCAGCTAGATCTCTTTCCTGTTCGTAAAATTTAAATTTCTGAGGAGTACTCTTTGACTTTAAAATTTCTACCTATGTTAAATACATAAATGCAGAGGGATTAAAACAATTTATGACACTCCAAGACTGTTTGCATTTCATAGTAACGGCTCTTTTGAAGGCTACAGATGGACTGTAGCATGTAAACAGAGCTGGTGCAGAAAGCAGCATACAAACGGCACTTAACTGATTGAATCAACACTCCTAAAATGCTGCTGCTTAATGCTCTGGTTCTCCTGTAGCTACTCAGGAAGGCGAGCTGCTTAGAGCACAAATGGCACGACACTGAGCAAGAGGCCATCCCGTACCACAGAAGTGGTACATGTATGGAAAACTTGCCTATGTGTAGCAAACAGGACTAACTGGAACTGACAGACTTGGACTAATTGTTCTGTGCAAACCCAATTAATTTCTGTGTTCATTTGCAAAAACAATCTGCAGAAGATCATACAGCTGCCCAGAAATTCTGGTTGTTTAGAGGCAGGTTCATAAGTGTATCAACAAAGATTATTAATAGCTTCAGAACAGAAAAGCTACTGCTAACTAATAAGGCAATGAAATATTTTAAAACTCACTTCATTTGCACAGTAAGCAAAAAAATACAGAAAAGCCTATTGTCATGATCAGACTTTGTAAGTATTTCACTCAACTGAAAATACATACACAGTATCAAACAAATTAATATTTAAACATTAAAGAAAATAATTAGGTGGTTACAATAACGCTAGTTTGAACAATTCTGCCTGATTTCATTGTTCAAATTTTCAAAGGGATTTAAAATGAACAGCATTTCAAATGTGGGACCTATGCACAGTTGTTTGCTTTACACACATTTCTTTCAGCAAGCGCTGCTTAAATCTACTCCTGTCACTTTTCGGAGGTGTTTGCTTTTTGGTTTTTTTTTCATATTTGTCTGTTACCTTAGAGGAAGTCCCTGACTTGGTTCAAAATATGGCTCCACAAAGAGTGGTGCTGGCCCAGCTGAGACTATAGTCCAAAGATGGGAAAGTACAGGGGGAAGAAAAGCAAGGCAGAGCCATAGATACTGGTGGTGCTTCTGGCCACACCAGAAGGAATTCTTATCCCAACAGCATGATCTGCAACTGTTAGAGGCGAGTGGGAATATAATACAGCCCCCTGTGTGTGCTAAGAATGTCTCTGTGGACTAAATTTTTGCATTTACTTATATTACCATATTCAGTGTATATTCAGTGTATATATAATCAGGTTTGACATTTCCTAGGAACCCCTGCAAACATTCAATTATTATCATTCATAATGCAGTGACACACAGAAGCATGCCTCCCATGGACTAAATGAATTCAACATTTTGTGGACATTTCATAGACATTTTGCAAGGGTGGTCCACAGACCAAGGGAATGATATGCGTATATCAAAGAATGGGAGGAGGAGGAGTGGTTAATGAAGTTGTATTGAATAGGGTGGGACCTCAGCATGATGTAAACAGTATGGAATAACCCTTTGGTCAGTTTGGGTCACCTGTCCTGGATGTGTCTCCTCCCAACCTTCCAACTGCCTCACCAGCATGGCAATACCAAAAGCAGAGGAGGCCTTGGCTCTTGGTAAGCACTGATCAGCAATAACATCTCTGTGTTATCAACACTATGTTCAGCTCAAATCCAAAACATAGCCTCATACTAGCCATTTTGAAGAAAATTAATTGTGCTCCAGCTGAAACCAGCACACATGAGCAGATAAATACCTCATAGACCATTGCACCCAAAGCATGTGCTTGGGCTTGGATTCGGCAATGCAGTGAAACCTGGGTAAGAGACGGCTGTTGGCAAAAATCAAAACTCCTGAAATGTGTGTTACAAATAGGTGATTTTTCACATTCTAACAATTCCTTCATAAAAAAGAGTAGATATCATTCCCTCGACAGTCACAGTTATTCTTTCTGCCTAGCCACTCACATGCCATTTACCTACATTGAGTCCAAATCTATCAGCCTAAGTTTCTAACGGATTATGTCCTAATGTCCTAACACTACACAGCCAAACATGTGCCACTTGGCAGAAGCAACGGATTTATCACCTCATGGATAAGCATCACCAGCGATGCTCACTTTTCTGGCCTTTTTCTTGGCTACCCAAACAGTAACACTGTGAACTAGATGTGATTCCCAGGATAAAATAAGAACACCTTCAGGAAGCAAAACATTGTGCCTTCTTGTTTGCTCAGTATAGTCTCTGGAATTTCTTGGCTTAAGATAGTATCTGCACACTGAGTCTTACATGATAGTGGTTAGAGTCCTGCCAGCCTAGCTTCACAGCTTTAGCTCCATTAAAATGGACATTACTTCTAGTATTCTGAGAGATCTCCAAAGGAGAAATATTTTGTTGCTAGAGATCTACTAAAAGACATTAATGACTTTTAAGGTTTCAGAGTGAGAATAAAAGTACAGTTCACATTCCCATTTTGGACTTTTTCTTTCTATTAGAAGATACTTTCAATCTCATTTGGGTTTGGAGCAGTGTCCTGTCTTTTAACTGCCTCACTAACACTACCAAAAATTCCAGCACTGTTCAACAACATGATGTTTTAAAGAGGAAAAACTGCCAGACAGTTTTGACTCACTTCTAAGTGGTTTATATACTAAACCAGTCAGTTCCTTAGACAGGGGTTTATAAGCTGGACCAGCCAATTCACAGGACAGACTGTTTACAGCCTTTTCCTTCTGCTTTCAGTTTTCTTGATTTGAACTTCAAGGCATCAACAGTAATGAAGACCTATATCCACAAAATTTACAGGATAATATGCTTCTTTTAGGAAATGTTTGGTCCTTAGTTAGCAAATAATACAATTCTGTGTGGGTTATGCCTCCATAAAGCCTTGCTTTACTCTGTGCTGATGAAGCACAGAGCACTCAGCACTTAACTCAGCAATGCTGCACTTTTGAGCCCTAAAGGCTTGTCTTTATATAGGACAAATGGGGTATTCTCAAATCTGGAAATACATCTGACTCTGAAGAGATGATTATTTAATTTGTTAGTTCCTATTAAAAATACAAAATCGTATTTAAATCACTAAACTAAGAAACAGTATTTTAACTAATGTTTCTTTCCATAAGAGCCACAATAACTGGTACTTACAGATAAGGTATATGCAGGGATATTAACTAAGATAGCAGGAATGCTCCAGTGTGTGTTATTTTGTCCTGATGATCCTTACGCCATTTAGTCAATCATCAGAATCTGAACCTTTCTTCTACAACATGTTGTCTTTGATCTCCCCCAAGTATTTAACACTGCAGTGACTCTCACATTTGTCCTGAACACTGGAAAATCCACCCACTGCCACACTGCTAAGTGCTCACTGACAGAACATTGCTCCCAGTACTCTCTCAAAACACATCAAGTTTCAGATGGCTGAAGTCCCTATTTATCAGTCTTCTTACCATGTACTGCTAAAACAATTCTAAATTTAGTAATTCAGTGTTAGGGCAACACCCAAATGGTGCAAACCATTACAAGATAAAAAGAATATCCACCCACAGGTATAATTTTCCCCATTTGATTAATGTGAGGAATTGGTGTGCCACTGAAGCACACAGCACTTGGGTCAGCACTGCAGATCTGTAAGAAGCACTCAGAGAAAAAACAATAACCATGAAATGTTATCAGTAAATCGTTTTCTCCAAGAAGCCCTAAGCAGATTGTTGTTCTGTAACAGTTGTTTCTTCTCAGAAATTGATATGCCCGGCTTTTGCAGTAGGCTATTTTTAGCAAAAACTATGACTATTTTCTTTAGTATGTTTCTGCAAAGGCAATGCTGGGACAGACTGCATCATTCCTCAGGAACACACCTCAGATTTCTAAGGTTCACTTCCTGCACAGCACCACCATGCACACACAAACCTCTATGCGCCTCCAGAATTTATGCTGCCTACAGTTTGGACAACCTTTGGTTTGAATCAACTACTCAAAGAATGAAGGGGAAGCTGCTTTACTCTGGGGAATTCGGCATCACTTGACATGGAAATATCTCTTTTAGCTCACAGCACCCCATCACTTCTACCAGTATACTCAGTTTTGTCTCATTTTAAACGCAACTTCCGAAGACTACACTATGTGGGGGAAAGGGGAGTTATTAACTGAGCACCATTTTATCAGAAAGAGATACATATTGCTCTTCATCAATCAGAAGATTTAAGATTCTGTAAAAGACAACAGAAATCCCCCCATCAAATCCATGCTGCCTAGACTTCACTATGAAAGCATATTTTATAACCAGGATTTTTCAGCTCAGACAAACACACTGCAGTACAACGGGTACTATCTTGTAAGGAAGCAATTTCAGTGCAGCCTCTCTTCAGACAGCATTGGGTCACACTGCAGGCTATTGGCCAAATTGTGACATTTTTTTATGCATGATATGGAAAACCACAATGGGGATGAAAAGCAGAAAGGTGAGAGGACTTGGCTTTGGAAGAAACAATGATTAGGTTGTCTCCAAACCAGTATCTATTTTATTACATTAAATCATGCCTGCAAACTCCTCATCCCTCCCAGGCTAGGCAGTGTACACATATGAAGAGAAAATAATCCTAACACCTTTTCACTTCTGCACTCGAGGGGTGACACTTCAGTATGCTGTATGGTTGAGACCTCTCTGTATGGTGCTCGTACACTACCTGAGATATGCCAAGACAAGAATATTAATACTAAAATCCTCTAGTTATTTTTAAAGCACGTTAGAAAATAATGTCAAGAATCTTTGAGTCTAAACACACACAAAAATATTATCACAATAATATTACAAAATGAAGGGATATGCTCTTTTGCACTTCACTGTTAACATGTAATTGTCCTTCAGAGATTTGTGGCAGCTTGCCCATGTTTCTTTGTGTTACTCAATTAACCTAATGGAAAATGCAAACAGGCTGACATAACAAATTCAAGGTTCTAGTTATTTTATATTTCCATTTGTAATCATGACTTCTTAATTACTATTCATCTCAAAGAAATAGCGATTTCTATTTTCCATTCGTAGCTGAGGTCAATGTGTTAGCTGGATACACAGAGATGAGGAAAAGCAACTGGAAGACACCTTAAAACATACACAGAGCCCGAGCCATGGACCTCATAAAAGTTGTTATGCTTTGTCCACATAAATGAACTTTTCGATACAATTTTGGCACATATTGGTCATTCCATACAAGAGAAGTGACTGATACACTCTAAGTCATACAATCATAGAATGGCTGATTCTATGATTTACAGTGTATAAAAGTTACAGAAACTTTAAACTGAAGAAAATGTTCAAGCAGTCCTCCAGAAAGTTTATTTCCTGTTTAAGGAAGTCACTGGAGTTACAGCGTCTGCATACTGGACCCTCAGGAAAAAACATTAAGCAGTTCAAAAGACTTCTGGAACTTCTCCTTCAGACCAAACATATGCATATGGGTTTGGATGAGGTTGTTCTTTAGCTCTTTTGGTAGTCTTAAGAATAACTCAGATGACAGGCAGCATGAAAATGCTGTATCCTAACAGAGCTAAGTAATTCCATGTTTAATGACCAAATATAAGTAAAAAGAGAGGCACAGAGAGAGCAACACTTATGCAACCAACCCTTTCATGAGATAAACACATATGAAAATTAGTATCATTACCTGGAATATTAAATCTGTGGTAGTTAGGGTCATCTGATTCCCCCTTGACTGGTACCATTGCCATTTCCGAAGAAATTCCTGTAGTAGTAACAAATGAATCAAATATGGAAGATAGTAATAAGCAGATTCTTGAAAAAAAAAACCCAAACAACAGCACCCACCAAGATCCTCGCTGGTCTCTGCCAAAAAAAAGAAAAAGAAAAAAGAGGAAAAGACACATTTGTTGAGCTAAAACAGTGCTAACAAAGTGACCTGCTGGTTTCTTATGTTTCAGTTTGTTTACCCTCAGAAAGGATCCAGGATTAAATGCTTCTCTACAAACTAATCATCCCTGCAGATGCTATCTCAGAACTAAACAATTTTTTTTTTAAAATGGGCTCCTTCCTTTTTGTAGGTCACCACAGAAAAAAACTGTATTTTATCACTCATTGCACTGAAAGTACTTGTACCCCTGCTCCTTCTCACTTCTCTGTGGAGACAAGTCAGATAGAACCTGCATCAAACTGCACTGCTTACGGAGCAACACATATTCCCCCCTACAAGCCTTAACAGCATTCTCTAAAATGTTTTTAAAACATTCTGACAAAAGGAGAATTACTTAGAATGCCTGGAAAGCAGCACAGGAAAGAGTCTGAGACTGACTTTGCAAAATGTCAAGGTGAATGTTAACCACACAGGGTTCTTAAACCACAAATTTAAAGTTGTGAAGCACAAAGAACTAGAGCAAGAAATTGGACTACAAATAAAAGTTTAACTCTTATAGGAAAATGAGCACTGTAGCCCAGCTCAAGAGAAAGGAAAGTCACCATCTTATCTCCCAGCACACCTGCTGTCTCACTGACTTGAACTGGATTATCCTTGCCTTTACCTCATAGCACACATTTAAGCATTGCTTTGCCACAGACCACAGTGCTTTGGGGAATCATCTGCTACCTGCAGGACAATTTAGGAATTATTTGGTAATTTTTTAATAACAACGCATCTTGCTATTTATTATTTTTTTTCATTTTGGCTAAAAAATTGACATCTGTAATTTTCAATATTTTACTAATATTAACAAATAAACCAGGTCTTTTCCTTCCCACTAGGAACAAAGATATCTTGAATTAGAACAAACCCAAACAAAACAGTAGAATTTTCTCCTTTCTAGACTACTTAAAGACAAATTATTTTAATCTATGATATATTACAAATTTTGTTCCTACTTAAGATGGAAGCATTTGGAAAAGGTTTGATATTTGGTAAAAACTCCAACTGAAAAGTGGACAGTTTCAAGGAAAGAAAAGTTTTTCCATCTCACCAAGGATGTCTTTTTACTGCCGTACTTTCTTAAGCTTCCTATCATTACTTAAATTCAGCTTTCTGAACAAAACCTGACCTTTTTTGTGTATTTGGGTTTTGGGGTTCTTTTTTTTGCAAATAAGGGCAAAATTTTGAACATACCAGAATCCAAACTTGGTTCCATTTTCACTTTAATAGGAGGACAACTACAAAAATAAACAAATCAAGAAGATTGACATTATGAAAAAACAAACATCACATTTCTGGGAAGTTCTTAAGCTAAGTAAAATCGACCCCCCAAAATTTTCTCCAACAAGAACACAAAAGTAAAAAACCCCGCATATTGACTTATCTGATTTATCTCAAGGGAATTGTCAGGAATTTGCTATCCCTACTTTTTTTGGGGCATACACAATATTCAAATTAAATGTTTAGCATTTAATGAGAAGCAATCTCAGAGGCACAGAAAACTAATCTCTGTTTTCACATTAATCAATTTTTTATATATTCCAAATATAGTATCTTCATTTACTAACCAAAAAAATTACTTATGTTTTTTTCAAGTTGAGGAGGGGGAAGGAAGCAACATGAAACCTGTTCCCGCTCACTGCTGTACCACAAAATGTGGCAAATTTATCCCTCACTGACAAACTGTGAATTAAGAACACTCACTGAGCTAATTAAACCAAGGAGAAACTTTGCCATTTGTTTAACTTGTAAAAGTTTCCCCACAAATAACAGTCAAAAGACAAAGAAGATTCAGCTTCATGCTTTTTATAATGCCAAGCAAGCAAAGTTATCCAAAGGTCAGCTGGGCAGAAAAAGCACATTAACAGAAAGACAAACGACATGAAAATGCATAGTTGATACAAAAAAAATGCTACATTGTTTTTTAAATTCACCTTCCACCTGGAGGCATAATTGAATGTGAAGGATCTGTCATATGAGTTCCTGAAAGTTAAAAAACAGTATTTGAATTTCCTGTATTCCGTTTAAATACAAATTGAAAATGTAATATTGATTTCACAAAGCAAAAACCTATTCACATTTTACAAGCATATGTGTATATTTTCTGTATTCACAGATAATGAGAGAAAGATCTCATTTAACTGCTTCCTTCATCTATAAAGCAACACCAATATAAAATTAATTCAAATGTGCATTTTGCCATTCTTTTCACTGCTCTTTTTCAGATAAGTGAAAACCTTGGAAAACAAGGACAAATGAATCTTTCACCTAAACTCTGCTAAAAGAAAATGAGAGTTTCATACAGATTACGCTGAGTCCTAAATTACAGCTAGACACAAGTAGCTTATACTTTTAGAATGTCATTGAAAATGTACCTTGCATTTTCAAAAGAACTATATTTTTACCGGAATCTTTGTAATTTCCCAATCTCTAATCTTCTGAGCACAGGCAACACATTTTTAATTTTACTAATCAAGCATCAACTTCAGGCTGTTTCACCAAACAAATCAAACTTTTCTTTTTTGATTACACTCCTACAGAGATCACTTCATCCTTTTCTTAAAACGAATCCTTACATATATCCATTTAGCAAGTGAAGCAACATGATCCCATAAAAGGAACAGGAGAAGCGATTTCTCCTAAACTAGAAGTGAATCTTTATAGGGTTTTACACAATTCACTCTAGCTCAGATTTTTTAATATAGAGGCATTCATAGTAACTACAACACCTAGCCACTTTAGATTAAATTGATTTTTAAAACGAAATTAAATGCCAAAGTCAGCTGTGTAGTGGAATATAGGCACTGCAAGTTCTTGACATCTTCTAAAAATGCAATGCAGTTTTTCATAAGGTCACTTCTCCTTTCCCTAGGTTACTATCCAATCCACATTAAATTTAATTTTAGTAAACAGATCAAGAATTAAAGAATTAATTTAATCTCTAATGAGTTGCTCCTGGCAGAATGCATAAAGGAAAAGGTTATAGCTTCATAAGTAAGGCAAGCCACAGTCTAGGAATTTCTGCAGTTTGCTGCTTTATGGACATGACCAAATCTTCTATCTATATTGCTATGTAAACTCAAATTGCAATCTGTTTCTCTTTAGTTTGAGTAAGTTGTAACTTACCTATGTGTTCCTCTGGCTCTTGGAAAGGCCTGTGTGGAAATACAGAAAGAAAAACTCACAGCTTTAGCAAAGACATCGTTAATTACTTGGTAGCGTAGCATTACAGAGAGAGCATTCCTGTTTAAGAGAAACAGTCTGCAATGCATTTAATTAAAAATTTAAATTAATTTGACTTAAGTACAAAACTGAATTGGACAGACCAGTGCAAGAGAGTGAGCAAATAACCTTTTGATAATAAATGAGATTTCTGACTTGTTTTCCAAAATCCATTTTAAGGTTGAAATATCGTAATTTGCTGGATGTTTAAACACGAGTCCTTCAGGCAGGCCCTGCACTATCACAGCAGACTGGTCCCTCTGAATCTTCTCATAAGGCACAGGTACCACCGTGGACCTTCCTAAAGCTTTACCTAGAAAAACAAAAAAAAAGATTGTTTTGAGATCAAGACTACTGAAGTTAGCAAGAGAACGAGTTCCTCGTAAAATTTTAAAACTTTGGAGAGGACTAGAGCAAAAGGAAAGTGCAGATGCAAATCTCCTCAGAAACCAAAGGCTGCTGGAATTAACATGCACTGTGCAATAATCTGAAATCACACCCCACGAAACATACTAAAAAAAAAACCTAACCACGATAGGTGTATTTTTTAGAAAAGGTTACTAAATGTTTCTAAAACTAGCAGTGTAGTTGGAAGGCTAAGATTGTGCAGTTTCTTCCTCCCAATTGGAATAAAAATTTAGAAATCTAGAACAGCTCTTCAGAAGATTTTAAAGCACCCACCATAGCAAGAGCAGAAAAAGTCCTCCACAGACTTTCTGAGAGTCTCCAGTTCCACAACATCCCCCATCAGGCTGTTTGCAGGTGGTATAGTCATTGTTCTCTGCAGTTCTGCAGCCCTGTCCTCTTCTGTAACACCTGGAAGTTATTATAAAAATTAGACAAAAATAAAATAATATTTATTATTCAAACTGCCAGTACCTAGTCACTTCAGTTTAGACTAGAGATGCTCAGGAAGAATTCCTGCCAGAAAATCATAAGACCTTATTTGCCTTAGAAGCAAATGCACATATCCAGATAAATAATCAACACGTAAATTTAAATTTATTATTAGAATTATTATATTCTCCTTACAACCTTTGTAAATATCACCCTCTGAGGATTAAGAATGATGCATTAAGAGACATGTCCAAGAAGGCTTTTTTGGCATCAAGAAGTAGAAAACACTATTAGTCTCAGGAGAGGATAACACAGTAAAAATAAAATGCAAAACTGCCAAGAAAAGAAGGACCAACAAAATCACCAGGGAAAAGGTAAAATGCCAGTGTGGAGGGTCTTATAGCTCTCTACTGCTGTGCATGACATCTTATGCAGCACTTCTGTTATATCCTGGTTTGTTTATGCTCTATGTGCTTTGCTGAACTTTTCATAGAAGGGATCTGACTTTTGCCACAATAGCTCCTGCCTCCTTTAAAGGACATTTTAAGTACACACCTCTCACTGCTGAATAGAAGGAGTTGCAAACAAGCCATCATCATGCAGAACAGAGATTTCAGCCCTGCATCTTGTTCTAGTCTCTGAGCAAAAGTCATTGCAAAAGGAGTGAGGGAATAACAATGCTTTCAATATTAAAAAGCAAATGGAAGGGATGGTTTCAGGTGGCAGCCTTCCTTTCCCATCGTTCAGTTCTTGCAAAGATTTACTGAGAATCATCCAGCAAACAACAGAGATATGCTTGCCTACCTGGAAGGAAAGGCAAGGGAGATCTGTGTTCCTGTGTGCAAGAGCATGATCAGTGCTGAAGCTGTGTCATGACTTCCCCACGAGCCAGCACAGCAGTAAGCCTGAAACACTGCGATGTGCATCACCAGGACTGCTGGCATCAGAATTCTACACTGACACAAGAAAACAAACACCAGTTTGAACAACTGATTACAGTAGGCTGTGCAATGAGCTGAAGCAGCAATGCTTTTAATAAAACCACATTTATCATCTTCAAAACTCGTAGCTTCGTTTAAAGGAGAATCTCATCCTTCCTCTGCAGATCACACGTCTGCTTCACGCCCTAGAAACCCACCGCCACGTGACATTTAGCCTTCCAACTCTTCAGGCCTGAAACTTTTGTTTCTCTGCAATATCACAGAGCCTACCAGAACACGAAAAATAATGCAAAAGTGGGATATAATTATATAGTTTACAGGTGCTTAATTAATGATAGCTTTTAAGACTTGCCTGTGGACTCGGGGATAAGAGACATCAGTTTCCATTTACAGCTACATGCAATGTCGCTTTTTGAGTGGGGTTTTTTTCCATGTAAGAAACTGATTCACTGAAAATGCCTTTACTGCCATCAGCTTCTCAAAAGTGTACCCACGCTTTCTAAAAATAATAAACAAACCAAAATTAAAATGACAGCACTGCCCACTTCACATTAAAATGAAAAGCAGACAGAAAGAGAAGTTTTCTTTCATAATTAGAAAAGAAATCCTTACTGGATTTTTTTATCACATGATTTTTATCCATTTTCTTAAGTTTACACTATGCATCTGCCTTCCTAATCTCTCCCACATTCATTGGCCAATTTTAATCAAGTCTGACAACAAGATCAAGTTTTAAGCACAGCAAGATTTTTAAGAGCCCTGCACAATTGATCAAACCTAAAAGGGATTCACTCCTCCTGGCAGCACTGATGGACACAATCACTTGGAGATTACACAACTTCACAGGCTCTGCTGAAGCCCTTGCTACAATTGCTGAAGACCCCAGCAGGATTCAGGCTACCTTTGGGAGGGGATGCCTGGACATGTGTAACAAGATCTGGTGGGGAAGAGGGACAAGGGGGATGTATTTACAGGGTAAATAGTTCATGAAGGGGGAGGAATGGTTATATGGCAAAAGAATACCATTCTACGCAGCTGTGAGTACACTGCAGGATTAATCCAGTTACTCTGTAAAAAACTCTTCTGGATTCAGAAGGATTACAATTACCCAAATCCCAGCAATCCTCATTTTGCATTGAGTCCATATAAGACTAAGTGTCTCTTATCTTCTTATACTATCCAGGTGTGTTGGTTATTCAGAATATCCTTCCCTCTGGGTCTGACAGTCCAGCATACAACTTAGCTGGAAAAGGAATCTCCCAGCTGTCCCCATTCTTCTAAAATAGATACAGTACAAAATGAATAAGCTGCTTAACAGTAAAAAAAAACTCCTCTTACAAAAGAAAGATTATGATGGAACAAAAACATTTTAATATTTGAAATGATGAAATTTTAATTTGGTAAGTTTTTCTTGTTGCATATCAGCAATTAGACAGCTACACCTTGACTTCCATACAGGCAGATGCTATAGCTTCCAGCCTGAAGTAGATGCTTATAATTTGATACAGTGAGTTATAGCTCTCTTCATCACAGACAACACAGCCCAGCACTTAGACTCTAAGGTCCTCTAAAGCACAGTCTGAGTGCAGCAGACTAAAATAGGCCATAAGTGTCTATCTATACAAAGCACCTAACCCGGAGGTACCAGGAGAGCTGTACTGGGAGGAGGCAGGGTACATTTCTCCTGCAGAACAGAGCATGCCCCCCTGGGTCACACTGTAGACAAGTGACAAACCCATCACTGTCCATGTCTCACCAAAGAATAAGAAACCAAAAAAATCAAGCTTCAGTAGAGAAATGAGCTGTCAGTCCCACAGCACATAAGGCATCAGAAGATTTTTAACCAGGTGGCTTTTAAACCCCCAGGTAGAGAAAGCTAAGAAGAGTATGAATGTGACTCCCGCACAAACACTCTGAGAGGCAACTTAAGGGCAACAATGATTTTCTGACAATACTTACATACATATATTTTATTATGTGCTTAAGGAAAATTACTATATGAATGTAACTGAACAATGAAGGAGAGAAAGTAAATGTGTATGTAGCTAAAAGCATTTTGCTTTGGTTTATAATGCATCCACCCAGCTCATCTGTGGGCTTTTTAAGACTATCCAGCTTGACAGTTCATGAAATTGGAAAATATCCTCAAATTAAAGAAAATTAATTTTATAATTATAAAAGGATAACTGAAACCACAAGAAAAGCAAATCACCTGAGGCAGAATTTAGGAGCCATAGAATTTCAAAAAGATTGTCTGTCTGGAGTAATTTTCTGTTTGCAACTCTGAGGGAACAAGATGGGTGGTTTCTGTGGAAATGGAACTGAACTTTCCCTGCAAGTTTTTAAACTGGCTGTTCACTTCATACCCCGTAGCTGGCTGGGCAGAGACAGAACATGAAAGGTTTGTGGCAATCAAGCCAAGCAACCTAGCTGTACAAGTTACACAGGTCTCAAATGACTCCAGAAAAACACCAGGGAGCTTTGAGCTAAGCTGGGCATGGCTCAAGCCAAGGGTGCTTGAAAAGGCAAAGAAAAGGCATCCAAGACTGGCACATGACCTGCAAGAGTCTCTGTTCCCAACATATCTACAGGGAAGAGGCAGATGATGGAAGCAGACAAAGCACCCCCAAGGAAGGGAGGCAAAATAACTTGTGTCTAACTACATAGCAGAAATTTTGAAAATGCATGCTGCTTCTCAATTTGAGAACTTGGGAAAAGGGGTGAACTGACTTGTAAAACACGAGAATTTGCCAATAATGTAAAACTTAAGAAAAACAGATTAATTCATCCCTAATACCATGAGAAAGGGCTTGCAAAGGAAACTATAAAAAATGCATGAGTAGCTGGGCTGGCCATCATCCACTTCAGGTAAAGCCCTTTTACCAGTCCGGGAAGTTGGGGAAAACAGAAAGGGAAAGTAGTAGAAAATGGAGATTATATCAGGCCACAAGGTAAAGCTAAAAGATAGGAAAATTATTTCCACGTCTTTCACAAAGATCTAGACTATTAATGTGGAGATCAGATAATGAACACATATTAATACGTGAAAAATAGGCAGTACAGAAACTACATTATTCGCACTGCAAATGGTTAGGCAGAAGGGGATTGCAAGCTGAACCATTTAATTGAGCTCAAATGGAACAGCGATGGCAGAAAAATCACAGCTCTTACAGTAAGAAAGATCGGGATGACTGCTTTGGATTTTATTTTTATTACTTAAAACTGCAACTATTTGGTGAGTGCTAGGAATGTTATCTTTAAACTAATTGCTAAGCACGTGATTTATTATGAATATACTGGTCAAGTCTTTACGTGTAGATGATTTAACTCCTGGCAACATTCTGCAAATACAAAATAGAAAGTGACAGAAACTGAAATCCAAAAAAAATTACATTAACACGGTACAGTTAATTTATCAAGCAGTTATAACCCCAACAGAAAAACTCTCCCAAAAACTAGGGGTGAGGCAGAAACATATGCAAAATATGAACTAGTGCTTCCAATAAACAGAGTACAATGTAAACACATTAAGAGACTGGGAAAGCAGAATCTCGAAGTGCTGGCAGCAGACACAATGTCTGTAACAAAGCATCCTAGCTTTCCAGCAGGAACAACTGAAGCTTCATGCTTCTTATCAAATAAACAAACATATCCCATAAGCTGTAGTAGTCAAGGCACTCCAGACATCTTAGTACCACCCTGGGGAGATGGGGACCCCCAGAACTAACTCTCAGTGCTAAGGTTTAATAGTCATGCAAAGGCCTGAGCACAAGAGCAGAAGCCCATCTTACACAGAGAGCCCTGCAAAGCAAGAAAGAAAAAGCCAGCAGTTACATTGCCCACACCTCTCCCAAGAAACAGGATTAGGAAACTGTTTTCTACTTAACCCCAAGCAGAGACAGGCAGGTTAGCGTTAACATATCACTTAACAGGTGACAAGAGAAGGGTAACGTAATCTCCTCCACCACCAGAGATGCCAGCTCTTAACTACCAAGTGACAAATATGGCAGGAGTAAATACATCATGTTTGCCAGCACAATTAGTCTGGGCAATGGTGACAGGCTACAGTCAGAGTGGCCAGGAGAAGCCATCTATTTCTGCTGGTCTGGACCTTGGGAGAAGGGTAAGTTATTCCAAGCCATCTGCTGCAAAAAGAGAGGTGAAAACTCAGGAACGAAACCAAGAACCATAGCTGAGTAAGTTCCCATTAACAGTGGTCCTTAACAGTGGTCTGGAAGAGCCTCTTCCAGCAGATACTCAAACAGAACACTGAGAGGTTTTTTTAAAGCTGCAAGGAAATTGGGCATGAAAGAAAAGTCAAGAGGTACCAAAGTGTAAAACAGCTCTGACTTGGCAATAGGAAAGTATCTTAACAGTCACACCTTTAAAAAGCAACTACTCAATTATTTTGTTTTTTCCTGCTATGAATTCTGTAAAGTGTAACCCATTTTGAAGTGCACTGGACAACCAAAGCTAAAGCAAGAATTACAGATACAGCCTCCATTTGCATTTAAAATAGGTAACAGATCAGTGATGGCACACATGCAACTCCACCAGTGTTTTGTCAGGATTAATCTTTCGCCTGGCTCATATTGGTTTTCTTTGATTTACTACTTATGTCTCCCTTCTTTTCCAAACTGTTCTATAGCTTCAGGAGCGTAAAAGTCACAGAAGTCTCAGCTGGCCACAGAATAGCTTAGGGCCAAAGAAAACGACCGTGGCAAATCACTTTTCATGCTGACACCATGATCATTAAAAAGCATTTGTATTTTTAAACTAGCTGCCTTAGTATCAAAGAATTAGGCTCTGAGCAATATAAAAAGACGTCAGCTAAGTTCAGAATGGTGATTTCACTATAATACCATAGCATATAATCAGAGATGATGGAGACTGTCCTTTAGATGTAATGCAGACAAACACCATCAATAGCAGTTAGACTCACTAATAACCTCTGTTACTGGAGTAATACTTGACAAGGTATTAGGCTGCTTCCATATAGGTCAAGGGATTCAGTGTGCGCTCAGTTTCAAATCTGAGACATTCTGCTTTAGAACTGAAAAGCCTAAACACCCCATTTAGATATAGCTTCCGAATTACTACAGGCATGGCAAAATAGGCAGTGTACAATCAGAGGTAATAAAATAGTAAAGAAGCAAATCAATTGTATTAATACTTTATTTTCACCATTTCTGCAGCATCCCAGTAGAGTATAAAAGGACTACATCCAAACTAGCAGAATAGTACCCACACTAACCAGCAAGCTGCAGTATCGAGGGCTATCTCAGCAGATTTCAAAGACATTTTTAAGCACCAGTCTAAAATTAACAGAGCTACTGAATTAATATAAATTTTCATGCTATGTAGCTTGACTCCCACCTACCATACTCTAAATACAAGATCTGTGCATGATGCTATCTAGTCTGCAGTACCTCAGTCTCTTGAGCATTGCTTACGTGAAAGTACGTAGATAATACACAGACAGGATTAAACATGTAAATAGCTTCATCCATTAGAAAAATGAAAGAAAGCAGCAAGACATGCCAACTAGAGCTTCATCATGGGAAAATTTATACCAATCTGCTATATACTTTACTGAGATCTGGTTAAAAAATACTGAAGTCATCTCTACACCATGCTTTTCAGATAGGATCACCTACAAAGAAAACACAGTTAAAAACAAAAGTACTGATTCATGACCTGTTTAGATGCCTACAAGTAGATGTCACAGAGACTTTCAAAAGTTTTGTTCTAGATTTTTAGGTATCTAAGTTGTTTTGTACCTGGTCCTATTGCTAGCATTGTTTTTATTATTGCCAGTATAGAACTAATTGTACCCATAAAATTTTTTAAACCTCAATCACAAAAGAACTAGTGACTATTTTATTTCACAAAATATCTCTAGTTTGGAAAAAATATATTAACTAGGCAACTTGGAGCGCATGCACCTCCTCTCAATAAGGAACAACACAAACCAGATAGTGACAGGTGAACAAACAGCTGGCCTTTGCACTTTTCCAGAGGATGACTCCAGCCAGTTCCACAAATTTGTCTGCAGGAAAGTTGTCATGCAGACACATGAGCATGACAACCACAACCACAGAGCTTGTACTCACTGCTGGTGAAATCTCTTGAAGCAAGTTGAGCAAAGCCATTACTTCTGATGAAAGCATATCCAGACTATTCAGCTTGCCTTCCAGCTGTCAAGGGCTCAGCATGGTGTATGTGATACCATGGAAGAGCCCCAGTCCTGGGTTAAAAACACTGTATTCATTGACAGCACTTTCACTATGCTGCAGTATCACAGCTAGAGATGCAAAACAGCCTGTGGGAACATCTGAGTGTAACTTTGTCCTGTGCAGTCATAGTGTAAACATTAACATTTAATGTAAGGAAAAGCTTTCTGTCATTCAGAAAACAGCAAGAGAAGATTTCATAAGGAGAATCCCTAGAAACAGATCAAACTTCTTCCACAGAAGGGAATACAGAAAGCAAAGACAGAAGTAAGTCGTACATGTTTGGCATAGCTGGGAAGACACTGCTGGAAAGAAATGTCTAGGTAGCAACAGATTTGTTTTAATCCCACATAGGCATCCTCCAGCCAAAGGAACAGGTAGGGATGAATCAGACTGATTTATTCAGTGGAGGTGTCATATACAAACTGACTACTCAGAATCCTATTTGTACATCCTTAAAGGTTAAAGAATTGCTCTACAGTCCTTTTGTGCATTTGAAATCTTCTAGGATATTAAGCTAAAAAGTTCATTCTCCACAAAGAAAAGATTGTGCAGGGTGAACAGCAGCTTCTTTGAAGTCAAAACCTGACATGAGGAGAATCACTGCAAAGCTATAATTACTGCTATGGAGTAGGAAGCCAGCATCTACCACAGCAAGACTCTAGACATGGTATAACTTCCGTAAGAGCTGCTTAGATCTCTCTAGAATCCAGGGACAAGCTACTTACAAGCCCGAAAATGCCAATTTCAGGTATTCATATGAAAATTACAGCAGCCCAAAGTAGTGTCTCAAGTAGTGAGACTCTCGAGTAGCTGCCAATCCTGTGAGAGACTTGCCAGTTTTAAGTGTGTTTCAGTGCTTAAAGCAGCAAGATCTAGTCTTTCAAGGTTCTGGGTTTGTTTGCTTTGTCCATCCCCCTTTAAACTGCTGAAATGTTACATTAGTTGCAGAATCACAGACATTAGGGAGTACAATGTCAGAATAGGAACTCCCGAGAAAACCTGATGGTTCTATTTTCTCAAAGGTCAGGACTCAGTGTGACAGAAGACTTAGTGCAGATCTTCAAGAAGGTCCACAGTAGCCCAGTTTATGGGAAGAGTAATTTCACTTGCCTGCAGAAAATGTAGTATATACAAAAGCAAAAAGTAATTCACACTCCAAAGATACTGTGGAACCAAAGCTGAGCAATTTTTCCCATAAGGTCTTTGGAGAATTGTATTCCATGCATTCATCCTGAGCAGGAGGAATGGTTGTGCACATTAAAAACATGCAGATTTTGAGCATGCCTGGAACTACAAGTTCTTGCAGCCTGTGGCTGGATGGACATAGAGTTACAGGTAAGTGGAGTGAAAGATCCTGGACCAAAGTCTCTAGCAGGACTTGAAGCCAAACTCTGGCCCAGACCATACGCATTGTTAAGATCAGTGTGGAAACCCAAGACCATCAGAAGGAAAATGAAGGCTCCAAAAAATAAAAGACCTATCATCCAAGATGAACCATCTCCAGATGCCACATGGCCCTACCTCACACAAGTGAGCTCAGAGCCCTGGCACCAGAAGAGAAAAAAGCAGCATGACTGGGAGAGCTGGCCAGAAGTTGCAGAACTAGCAGGATTATGCTTCTCCGCAACCTACATATGGATAGTGCAGCACCCAGTACCAGTGCAAGTCCTAGCAGAGGCAACCACAATTCTTGGAGAATCATCTCCTTGGCAGATAGGATGGAACACACAGTGCTGGGTAAATACCTTTCAAAGTCTAGAGCAGGTGACCAAAAATGTGTTTTTGAGTCAGAAAACTGTTCTGAAAGTTCCCTGCTGACAGGCAAATACAGCTTGGGGATGATGAGTCTTCCTCTGGTTTTTGGAGGCTTTTTTGGTTATTTTATAAACCACCTCCAGCTCACATTCAAATGAGAATGAATTCCACAGAGCTCAAGGGAATCTGCCAAGATGACAAAGATGAACACATCAAGCATTCTTCAGACACCCCAGGAATAAGTCACCTGTTCAGGACAGCTAATAACCCTTAATTCCACAGCAATCCAGAAAGGATGGAAGCACTTCATCTTGCCAAGGCCACACAAGAGGAACTGAGGACCACACAATACACTTTAGCAGGGAACAGCAACTAAAACAAAGCAGGACTGCTAGGGCAAGAGGTGTATGATCTTGATTACTTACAGTGCACAAGTATCTGCACTTGTCCATATGCTGAATATGAGCAGGTGCTTGAAGAACACTCTTTTTATGTACAATACAAACTTACACAGGCTTAAAGTATCTGACACTGCAGGTTACCCACATCACATGTTCTACATACAAGCACATGCAGTTCTGCACTGACTGAAACATTCCATTTCACTGTAACATAGGGCTCACAGCCATCCTCATTAAGCATAGTTCAGAAGAATACACTATCTGACTCAGTTTTAACCTGTTGACTGGGTTTTTTTTAACACTCACTACACAACTCATACTGAAATTAAAAAAAAACATTGCTATCATTCACTTCTAATGCATTTTCTTAAGGTAAAAAGGTAAATGAGACACGGGTAGGGCTCCTCCTTGCTCTACAGCAAGGTGTTAGGGAACCCATGTGGATGAAAGTCATCATGAGTGAAAGCCAAAGGAAACCAAACTCCAGCAAACCAAACACTGAACTGCTATTATTTTTATCAGTCCTATATTGTTAAAAAGTGTACATGTTACTTCCTTCACAAGCCTTGTATATACATTTCATCAGTTTAGCCCACTAAATTATACTCATTACTAAAAATAAGCAACATGTTTGAAGTCTGAGCCCTCTGAATTCTGAAAGCTCTTCATACTTACTCAAATTATTCAAAGGAGCTGTGGAAAAAGCAGAAGTGAAGACTGGAGACACATGCTGGCTTGCACAGAGTCAGACATAACCAGAGGCATGCTTAGTAACTAGACTTCTGTTTCCATATTTAAAGAAAAATAGAGATATCCACACAAGTGGAGAGCTAATTCTCAACATTGTCAGTACCTTGTGTTTCAGACACTAACATCACAGATGAATTTTTAAAGGTTTAGTTCTAACAGCAAGGTAAGAACCTATCAAAAGCCTTTATTAATCATAAAGTAACAAAAGGGCCCAACTCTAACTTGTTAAAAACACACAGAACTGTGTCCTCTTTTCTGAGTTCCTGAAAAACACCTAAAATTGTGACTAACATTGTCAACTGCTCACTTTCATATTCAGCTGGAGAAACAAGATGCAAGGGGAAAGGAACTGTTGCCTCCAGCATCAAAACTTTCCTGAAAGCATGGGAGATGTGTACTCACTGAAACCATGAAAACAATGACAGACTTTAGTTGGCCTTATTCACACAGATCTACATCATTATTTTCTGCAAGAAACATAATGAAAACAGTTTTCAAAGTGGATATTGTTTGATCTCATCAGCCTGACAGTACAAAAACACAGCACAACGATGAGTAATCTTCGAATTGGAATAAAGCAAAGGATGAGGACCATCACAACTGATGCTGGGTTAAAACACACGCACACATCCATAGAAATCACATCTGATACAGTCAAACACAGGCATGGATGAGGACCCAGTGCTTCCCACAGTACAAAATCTGAAACACAGATCTAGCCAGGAGATCAAACACCAAATCCCCATCATTTCAGACTCTCTACCAATAGATATGTCCAGTATACAAATTCTCTGGTATATCAGGGCCCACGATACCACTGTACTGGTAATAAAACACAGTACCTAGGACTTCATGGAAGCCCTTTAAGCAACAAAAACAAAAAAACAGAAATCAGGTGAAAAACTGAACTCACTCCCCATTATAGGGTTATCAGCTTTCATAAACAGCAATATCAGAAAACTGCCCCTGTAAAATATATTAAATAAAAGAATTGATTCATCTTATATTTGAGTCCACAATCAAATTTCCCAATTCTACATTTTGGTATCAGTGATCTGTTCCAATGCAACATTGTGGTGACTTCCCTTGGTGTAAATACGTGCACAGAAAGTCACTACTCATGCCCGCAGGACAGTGGCAAAAAAATCCAGAGTCCTACTAGAACCAAATGACCTTGAGACAGAGACTCTAGGAGAATTTCAGTTAGCACCAAAAGCATTTACAAGAGCAAGTGTTTATGTTACAAACTAAACACAGTTGCTTTCCAGTCATTTAATTAGTCAAGCCAGATCATTTTACATGTGTTGTTAAAACTCCCCCTCAACTGACTCTTCTGTCATACCCCACCCTTGACTTGCATCTTGTCTCTTTCCCTAGGCAGGTAAATGTGCATTTTGTTATTTATTAGGCAGTCTCCATCACCAACACTTTCCTAAAGGAGCACATTGGTACTCCCCCAAAGAGTCACTGAATCTTTGAAACCTAACTCCTAAAAATACTGTCCTGTACTCAATGGATCAAGTTTCATGAAGACAGAAATTCCACTGTTTTCCTGTAAAAATGAAATTAAACAAAACCCACACCCTGAATGTACTTAAAGGAGTAGAAGAGCAATGTAGATGTAATTTTAAGTCATTATGATAGATACACAATTCTGTCTGCAATATGAAAAAAATACTCTCTTGTCAAAACTGTGCATCTGTTTAATAAGGCATGAAGTGATCTGAAGGACCACGACCATCTGAGCTGACAGAAGTGCTCTTCTACCTGTTCAATACCCACTCTCAGCCTTCATGAGTGGAAAAAAAAAGGACTTGGAAGAGGGGGTACAAAGAAAAATTAACGTGCACTAGGAAATGCAGAAGGTGGTGTGAGGGTGGACAGTCTAATACTTCTTATTGTATTAGTTTGTCACATTATCTAAAAAAAAAATAAACATTTCTGGCCATTGTTGAAGTAACACTTCAAACAAGACCATAACTGATCACTTTTATGTTCTTAAACGGCTGGTTTTGCCATAGCAAACATAATTATAGCATGCAGCTATAACAGACAGAATTTTGCTCCTCAAAATTATTAGTATTATGCAATACAAATTAAGCAGTTTATGACATAGAAAAATACAACACTGAAACTTACAGTATTTAACAAAATCCTTCTGAAAATCTTTCCTAGAGTTGACAAAGGCTCTTCCTTTCTCAGTTCCAACTACAAACACATCTGTTTCATATAGAACAATACAGGCAACTTCTGCCTTGGACTTGGTAAGTTCTTTGCACTATAAAAAGAAAAAGAAAAAGCTTTTATTACCATAGTTAAGATACAGTTAATAGAAATGTATGTGATATTATGTAAAACAGTTACTATACTGCTGCCAGCATCCACCCTAAGTGATGCAAAGAGTTTAAGAACCTAATATACCCAATGCCATTAAAAGACCATTATTTTATAACTATCCCATTCAAAGTTTCATTGCTAAAATGAAAATGCTTGCTCTTGCTTATCATTTAAAAAAAAACAATTCCAAAGAACCAAATCTTTGACAGTTCCTCAACTCCAAGGAAACAGAACAGGTATTTCCACTCCCAGTCCCAGCCAACCTTAAACGGAATCCCACAACAATCAGATAACTTCTGTAAAACAGGTGATATGTCAACTTAAAAAAAAGTATTTTCTGAACAAGTTATGTTGAGTTGGCACAGCAGCTGAGGACAAGGCATTAGCCCCAAAACCATTTATTCACTCCACATAACAGATGACAAGGACCAGAACACACTCTTTCCTTTCAACCATGCTGTACCTGAGCAATCAACAAATATTTCCTGTTTGTTTATCTGACAAAATAACTTTTAAAACAACCACCACAAGAAACAAGATGACTGTTAGCATGATTTACCACAAGTAGAGATAGTAATAGCTTGTTGGACAGCACACAACAAGGAAAAGACACAAGAACCTATCTTTCCTGCTGCCCAGAGGGAAGCAATATATTGGTGTCATCCTGAAAATGCCAAGACAGAGTTATGATGTAGCAGCTTAACTTCTCTACTAACCATTGACTCAAGTGCTGACATGAGGAATTTAACCACCATTCTGCTTTCTAAGGATTCTTCATCATGGATGGATGCTGCTGGCGCAGTAGTTTGGGCCATTTTCCTCCTATAAAGTGAAAGAAAAAAACCTTTTCAGATACACACAAGAGTGCAAGAAAATGAAAACCTCTCTTATACAAGCAAAGAAAAAACAAAATTCAAAACCCCAGAAAAATACAGCCCACCACCCACAAGCAACAAAGTGCTTGCTCTTCTATCCTTCCATGTTTCATGCTGTTTTATCCAAAACTGGAGCTAAAAATTCAACAGTTACAATGTTGTGCCACGACAAGGCCACAAATCCTTTGTGCCTAGAAAGATGCATATTAATTGATTAGCTGAATTTACATCAATTTTTCTTTCTAAGCATGTTTGCAACTTCAGCAATCTAGATGAACACAGCAACAAACACTGGCATTACCACACAGAAATGGCAAATCATAATTACGATTCAGGTATTAGAACAATCTTTCCTGTAATTATTATGGTCTACCTCAAAATAAACCACTGCTACCCTGCTCCAAAATCACAGCCTCAGAGACTACAGTAAAAGTAACCAGAACATGACATTCTTATTTGCATATTCTTCAGTTGTAGGATTAACTCAAAGCTAAGTAGCCCCAATTAAGGTGCTAAAATTGAAAACTGGATTTCAGCAGTGACACAAAAAAAAGATTTAAACCTTTTCCTGTAGGTCATTTAGGAGACTTTCAACTTATTTAAGATATAAGTAATAATCAAGACTAGTTTATGCTTCTGTTGGCAGAATTGTCTATACAAGACTGATACACTGAGAATGAAGTTTCAGCAGCTTCTAAGAACGTGCTCTTCCATTGGAGTGTTGCTACTTGTTATGTTCACACATATCTAAAGCAATAACTTGACACGCCTGGAGGAGGAGAGAACTGGTAGATAATTTAGCTGTTACAACTCCACACGCACATCTTGAAAAAAATCACCTCAAAAGTCAAGATGGCCCAGATAACTGAGACATTTCACAACAGCTGATGAGACAGCTTGCTGGTCCTATAGAACCTTCCACACCATGTAGCTCAAGTTTTCAACGGTGACATGTATCCCATTAGAAGTTCAGAAAAGTCAGAGCAGCACAAATAACCACTGCATGTGGTAACACGATGACACAGGAAAAAATGGCACTGTGTTGCTCTAGGGCTTAGAGGTCTTCAGACTACAAATTGGATGAGAGGGGGAAAAAAACCCCAAACCCCAAAAGTAGCAACACCGGAAGCTCACAACACATCCAGCAGCCTTCTGGCTCTCAGGCACAGNTATTTTCTGAACAAGTTATGTTGAGTTGGCACAGCAGCTGAGGACAAGGCATTAGCCCCAAAACCATTTATTCACTCCACATAACAGATGACAAGGACCAGAACACACTCTTTCCTTTCAACCATGCTGTACCTGAGCAATCAACAAATATTTCCTGTTTGTTTATCTGACAAAATAACTTTTAAAACAACCACCACAAGAAACAAGATGACTGTTAGCATGATTTACCACAAGTAGAGATAGTAATAGCTTGTTGGACAGCACACAACAAGGAAAAGACACAAGAACCTATCTTTCCTGCTGCCCAGAGGGAAGCAATATATTGGTGTCATCCTGAAAATGCCAAGACAGAGTTATGATGTAGCAGCTTAACTTCTCTACTAACCATTGACTCAAGTGCTGACATGAGGAATTTAACCACCATTCTGCTTTCTAAGGATTCTTCATCATGGATGGATGCTGCTGGCGCAGTAGTTTGGGCCATTTTCCTCCTATAAAGTGAAAGAAAAAAACCTTTTCAGATACACACAAGAGTGCAAGAAAATGAAAACCTCTCTTATACAAGCAAAGAAAAAACAAAATTCAAAACCCCAGAAAAATACAGCCCACCACCCACAAGCAACAAAGTGCTTGCTCTTCTATCCTTCCATGTTTCATGCTGTTTTATCCAAAACTGGAGCTAAAAATTCAACAGTTACAATGTTGTGCCACGACAAGGCCACAAATCCTTTGTGCCTAGAAAGATGCATATTAATTGATTAGCTGAATTTACATCAATTTTTCTTTCTAAGCATGTTTGCAACTTCAGCAATCTAGATGAACACAGCAACAAACACTGGCATTACCACACAGAAATGGCAAATCATAATTACGATTCAGGTATTAGAACAATCTTTCCTGTAATTATTATGGTCTACCTCAAAATAAACCACTGCTACCCTGCTCCAAAATCACAGCCTCAGAGACTACAGTAAAAGTAACCAGAACATGACATTCTTATTTGCATATTCTTCAGTTGTAGGATTAACTCAAAGCTAAGTAGCCCCAATTAAGGTGCTAAAATTGAAAACTGGATTTCAGCAGTGACACAAAAAAAAGATTTAAACCTTTTCCTGTAGGTCATTTAGGAGACTTTCAACTTATTTAAGATATAAGTAATAATCAAGACTAGTTTATGCTTCTGTTGGCAGAATTGTCTATACAAGACTGATACACTGAGAATGAAGTTTCAGCAGCTTCTAAGAACGTGCTCTTCCATTGGAGTGTTGCTACTTGTTATGTTTACACATATCTAAAGCAATAACTTGACACGCCTGGAGGAGGAGAGAACTGGTAGATAATTTAGCTGTTACAACTCCACACGCACATCTTGAAAAAAATCACCTCAAAAGTCAAGATGGCCCAGATAACTGAGACATTTCACAACAGCTGATGAGACAGCTTGCTGGTCCTATAGAACCTTCCACACCATGTAGCTCAAGTTTTCAACGGTGACATGTATCCCATTAGAAGTTCAGAAAAGTCAGAGCAGCACAAATAACCACTGCATGTGGTAACACGATGACACAGGAAAAAATGGCACTGTGTTGCTCTAGGGCTTAGAGGTCTTCAGACTACAAATTGGATGAGAGGGGGAAAAAAACCCCAAACCCCAAAAGTAGCAACACCGGAAGCTCACAACACATCCAGCAGCCTTCTGGCTCTCAGGCACAGGCTGGCAAAGAGTAAATGCCTTTAAAACAGTGCTCTGGATGAAGTGGCAGGGGCACAGTCACTAGTTGTTGAAGGATGGCAGTAATGAGAGGTTTGAACACTGGCACCTGCTACACTGACAAGCAGGCCTCTGTCGGGTCTGGAAAAGGAGCCAGCTTTGAGAGTGAGTATAAAGGAACAACTGTTGAACGATGCTGATTGCTTCAAACACCTGAAAGAAGGCCGATAGGGATATGAGAAGTAGAAAGACCGGTTTTATTACAAACAGATGAACTGGGAAAAGGGTACTAACAAAAGAGTTATTTTTGTCTTTTTTCTTGTTACTAACCTATAGGCACTCCGCAGAAGTTGCAAGGCATCCCGTCCAGTTTTGGAATGCATGCCAGGGACCCAGCATTCGGGAATAGGACAATTACATCACAGCCTCATGACACATGGCTGGCCAGGCCATGTGGTGGGGTATGGAGGCTGCCATGTTGCCTCAAACTCCACCCCTGGCATGCCAAGGGGCACAGAAGAACCAATCCGAGGAGAAGAAACGCCCCCCCCCTCCCCCCGCCCATCATAAACTGGGTTGGACTTCGAGAATGCTTAAAAGGCCCGGTTTTTGAATCAGAAGGTGTGCTCTTGGGAGGCCTGTGTGACCTGGGCACCCAATACGTGTTGTAATTAATTTTTCCTGTTCATTATATTCCTTTTCTTTCACAGACTTTTGCCGTTTTTCTAAATTTAATAAAAGAGATTTTTCTAACGGATGGGGAGGCTGAGGGGATTATCTTTCAGAGGAAGAGGGGCATTACTTGTGGAATATCAGAGGGAAAAGGGAGATTATGACATGTCATAAACAACTCAATCTTTATGGAGCCATGACTTTTGATACATAATAATTTTCAAGCTTCCCTTTGGAACTCCTTTAGGGTTTTGGATGATGACAGTGATTTTAAACATGATACCTTTTTGACTTTGGAAAACAACACCTTAATAATCCAATATTAGAGACGAAATAGAAGATAACTACACATTTTCCCTTTCTTCCATGTCTCTACTCACTCACTGTTGCAGTTGTTCTGCACCTCCCAAGCTAGCAGTAACATGAACATATCCGATTCACAGTGAAAAGTCATGTTACATTAAAAACAATAGTACACTTACTGTCTATTTTGCAAAGCTACCTTGTCCAGAAAACAGACCAAGGAAATTCTATAAATAATTTGAAGGCTGTGGATGAACAAGCACATCAGTGAAGTGCCAGCTCAGACTGTCTCTCTCCCCCATGCAGAATAGCTCCCATCCCTGGAAGGTGGTTTCTGATCCACTAGCACAGTGGATCAAGCCAGAGAGATTGTCCAAGGCAAGAGGGAGAAGTGCTCCACTGGACTGCGTTACAGCCTCAGTATCTCAGAATCACATCTGGATCCAAAGTTGTGTAAGTTAGCTTATCATTGCTTATCAATGCATTCTAATAACATTTGGAAAAGTCTTTCCAAAGTATAAATTCACAGTGTCTTGTATTTTTTGGATATCCATTCTCTAACCAGTTTGCATGATGCACAATCAGTGCTTAATGCAGATTCAAGAAACATCCTGTTGCACTGTGGAAGCACAATAATACATTTTCTTACCCACTTGACAACAAGTCACATATGAAAGAATTCCTTTTTTTCCTCTACATTTTGCCAGTTTCTCCTTTTCAAACATCAGTTTTCTCCACTATCCTTATTTAAGCACTAGGACAGTGTCTATTACTAGAAAAAGTTTAGTATGGTTCAGTACATCTAATGAACCTGGCTGCCTTTCCAACATCCAGCTCTCAGAAAGTGTGTCACAACACCACTGCGGAACTCCCAGTAAATCCCCAGAGCAAAGCCTTTAAAAACCATAATACCTTACAAATTGTCACCGAAAAGGCAGAAAACCAAAACTGTCTAACACTGTAATTTCAATATTAAAAAGCAGGCATTTATTTCAGCACCAGGTGTGTGGGGGATCACTCCTCCTAACATGCACCTCCAGCCATCTAACACACCAGTTTATGTCTATGTAACTAATACATATTCATTAAATTTCCTGAAACTCACACATATATGCTAAATATTCTCATGAATTCTTTAACACATTTAAATCACTTCTGAGAACTCATTTTAATTAGAGTAGAGCCTTCTTGAGAGTCTCTGCTTGTTGTCTGGGGAACATCCCATTCCTCAAATTATCCTTTTATGATCACAAGCTTCCTAAAAACAGTTTCTTCTCTTTGAATGCATTCCATCTATGTGGTCTGGTCAAGGTATACCTTTTGATCAGCATTGCTCAGGCACACAGTCTTTATTTTCAAGGTTAAGATATCCACTTGCACACAGGGGTGAATACAGAACTAGGTCTGTGTCTTTGAGGAAAAACTAAGATGTCTACATTGACCAGGAAAAAGGAAGGGGCCTTCTTCCCCGCCCCCCCAAAAAATAACCACCCCATTCCTTTAAATTTAGAATAAAATTTAATTTGGAAAAAGTATAGAAAAGGATAACAGTTCTTAACTACTATATATATATATATATATATCTCCAGGAAAAAAAGAACTGAACAAAACATTTTGTAATCAACACCTTTGAATGAAATTCTCTCTGCCCCCTTTGGGTGCAATTATATTTAAGGACAGCAGGTGGCGATGTCGCACCTCGGTCGACTGCGGGGCTGGCTCCCAGCAATGCAGGCTGAGACGCCGGTGGGTCCCGGTGATACACCTGTGGTAGTCCGTGTAGACTCACGTGGGATCGCTGGGGCAGAGGGACGGGGTGGAACCTTTTCCGTGGTGCAGAGTAGACACATTCCCCGTCCTTTGTTCGAGAAAAGTGTTGGGCTAGGGGGGCAGAGGCGGCAGCAGCTTCTCTACCGATGACTGTCGGCCCTGTCAGGAAGTCTGTCGCAAATCCAAGGCAGCGAGGACTCACTCTCTCTCATTCTCTCTCCCTCTCTCTCTCTCTCTGTGAGGCACAGGGTGCCTCACAGATAGGGGTTGGAGGGGAGAAGGGGAGCCGAGCCGAAGAGGGGCTTCCTCTGAGATGCTTCCACTCCCAGCAGCCGCCGAAAAAAAAACCAACAAAAAAACAAAAAACGAAGTGCCAACCCAGCACACAGGAAGAAAACCTCTCTCCCTTCCCCCTTACCCCCACCTCCCTCTCAGCCACCAAGCTGGAATTTGAGCAATCAGCCCCGACTTTGTTAGCTAGCAGTGGGGGGGGGGTTGGGCGTTAGCTTCAAACTCTGTTGGTAGGAGAAGGAATTCCATAGCAGATTCTGAAACTATAACAGTCTGTTAAAGGAATTCACAAGACTGAGCACTATTTGCTGTATTTAAAGATCTTCGCAATATCACTACCAACGTGCTACACTAAACGGTTAATTTAAAAATCATCCTTTGAATAGAGTACCACTTATATCAGTTAATCTTAAAACTTCCAAATCAGTTAATATTAGTTATAATTATCTATAAATCCTTTGGTTTGACTTTGTCAAGATGAGCCTTTGCCCAAGTAAAGCCTTGTAATAATGAACAAAGCCTTGCCAAATACATTCCTGCCTGTGGTCTAACCCCTACCATATCTCAGCCGCACTCACTCTCTCCCTGGTGAGATGGGGGAGAGAACTGGAAGGGTAAAAGTGAGAAAACTTGTGGGTTGAGACAAAGACAGTTTTACAGGGAAAGTTAAAACCGCACAGCCAAGCAAAGCAAACCATGGAACTCATTCCCACTTCCCATCGCAGGCAGGTGTTCGACCACCCCCAGGACAGCAGGGCTCCATCATGTGTAACAGTGACTTGGGAAGACAAACACCATCAGTCTGAACATATCCCCCTCCCTTCTTCCCCCTGCTCTGGATGCTGAGCATGACGTCAACTGGTCTGGGATATCCCTGGGGTCAGCTGTCCTAGATGAATTGCTACAACTCCTAGTGCACCCCCAGCCTTCTCACTGGTGGGGCAAGGAGCAGAAAAGACCTTGGCTCTGTGTAAATACTGCTCAGAGATAATGAAAACATCCCTGAGTTATCAACACTATTTCCAGCAGAAATCCAAAACATGGTCCCATACCAGCTACTGTGAAGAAAATTAACTATCCCAGTGAAAACCAGCAGATTGCCTTACGAGAAGACCACCACAATACAGAGCTCAAAAAAATCTGTGGATTTTCCTTTTACAAGGAGAAAACCAAAGACCTTTCATGTCCATTTATCATAATAAATAGCTAATTTTATATAAATATATCTGATTTGCCATCATTAAAACCTGTGGGACAAAGTGAATCAATCATGTCTCTATAATTCCTTACATTAAAACCATTGACAGTCTGGGGCTAAGACTGGATCCAGCTGCGCATGAGGTCCCCTCTGAGAAGGGGTTTAGAAAGTAAAGGGGTTCTTTTGCACCTCACAGTTCCACAAGAGGACTTCTCTAATAAACGTTGTCTAAGCCTTCCACTCCCTTGCATCCTCTCTACACCTGGGCTGTTCTCACCAAGATCAGGTAAGACCAGGTTTCACCACCACACACACAAAAATTCTTCTCCTCCCCTTTCACTGGGGGTGCAAACCTGGCCTCAGCAAAGCATCTGCTGCTTTTGCAAATGGCTGATAATGTTTGAGTCATCGTTTAACATTCCAGTCTCTCATATCAAACCTTTAACTTTTCAGGAAGCCAAATCAAACCAACATGGGTCTCACTCCATATTTCTTGCTGGATTCTACTTTTCAGAACAAAAAAAGCTGAAATATTTGGGGCACAAGAGATCAAAACCACAATGCACAGTTCCTGTCCATCTCTCCTGTATTCACACAAGACAGATACACCAACCTTGAGAAACCCACAAGGTAATAGATATTCTCTCTATTAGTTGCTCATCAGACACAAAAAAAGCAAAAGCAAAAATATACTTAACCTTTATGAATAAAAACTGTTATTTAGGCATATAAAGAATATATATAGAAATGGGAGGGGGGGATGTTTCTTAGAGAATAATCTTAATAAGCAGTAGTTTTTACCCTTCACCAGACACCACACAAGCGGCTATTCCCAGGATGATACATCTATCCATTTCCTGCTACTCTCCAGAAAAGCAGCTGTGGATGCTATGGCATACATCTCTCTGCTGCCCCCTCACGTACCATTACAAACACTAAACCAAATCCTGCCACTGTGATGGAAAAGAAGGCGACTCCCGAGAACCCCAAAATACAGCTGGATGTGAGTTTATCTTTACACACCACTGAAGATATGCTGCTCCCTAGGGAAGGAAGACTAGCTCCTGCTAGACCCCCGTGGGCCACTATCTGGGGAGAAAAAGTGATACCTGCAGAGCACAAGAGCATATGTTTCATTACAGAGAAGGAACATAACAAAATATACTAATAATACAAAAGTAATTTAACTAATCTAGACTGCTTCTTGGCTGTTGCAGCTTTCACCCTTTGGCTTCTTTGCCTTCTGGGACAAGACAATTTCAGTACGTTTAACTCTGCCCAAATATTGGCCTTCTGACAAATAGAAGCTGGTTCTTTCCAAACTGTACAGATTAATACAAACTGTTAAGTGCAAATGAATCTTTTAAAACAGATCTTGTCTAAAAATCTGCGTTATTTTTCCTACAATTTGTTTCAATGATCCTGTGTCAGAGAGGAAGTTGTCTGACAATTCTCAGACATGCTAGCATAGAAACTCTGTTGGGATGCAAATCTACCATCAAAAGTTTTTCTGATTTACTGTGACACACCCACCCTGGCCACACACACACACAGTTAGGATATTCTCACCTAACAGATCCCGTCCAGTATCTGTCCATGACTGACCTACGCAATCCCATTAGGATGATCTATTTTCCTTGTTATGACATGTCATTGACCACCTTAAAATTATATAAATACTCTATAAGCAAAACTTTTCAGCTTCTTCCAGCCACTAGACTGCTCATGCATACACACAACAGGCTGAACAGCAAGGGTGCTCAGACTCTGTGACACCCATACCCTCAGACACATGCAACTATTTTTTGAAAGGAAAATACTTTCACCAGCCATAGCCCAACAAAAATTGAAGAAAAGGATCCAGAGAGTTGCTTCACAGCATTGCCAGTTCTTCACTATCTGCATCTGATGCATTTGGATTATAAATCCATTTGTAAGAGCAATGTTCTTGTTGGTTACCTCTGTGGAAGACCAGACTGTTCTGAAACACAAACACTGCTGGAACATACCAAAGAAAAGCAGCTCCAGATGTTGAAAGCCATCGCAATCCAAAACGAAGACTCTGCTTACAGCCTACAGCAAAAACAAGGGGGTGAAGCTCCCTGACATCAGGAACAGGAAAGTATGAGATACCACACGGCATTTAGTCAACTCAAATCCATCTCTGTTTATCTCTTCTGGCTTACTGTCAGTTTTTCCAAACGAAATTGTACCCTTGGAGGTACAAACCTGGACTCATTGCCTAGAGAGCAGAGCAGTGTCACGTACATATGCATGATCAGCTCTTAGCTAAGACTAAACCCAGAATATTAACTCCCCCTAAAAATTAAACAACGCTCAAGGATAGCAGAGTAGTCCTGAAGAAGCCTTAATGTGCCAGGGAGGTTCTGTCCCTCTCCCTTCTATACACACTCCCTGAGGTCCCCCTGTTGCGTTTTTTCCCAGACTCTTATCTGGAGCAGCAGAGCAGCTGATTCAGGAGAAGTGCACATCATGATTGAAGTCAACGTTGTTGTTCCTTTTCTCACTGAAAATTAAGTGTCTTTACCTCCCTAACCTTCAGGTATATTGCTTTCTAGGCTGAGACACCAGGAACACAGACATGGCACTCCCTGGCTGCACCCAAGAAGCAGGTTCCCTGGAAAGCTCGCTCTTGGTGCTCACTACTGACACCATTACAAAAGCAGCAACAGTGATCCCATTACACATGGCAGCTGGAACACTTGCTGTCACCATTTCAATCCAATTCCCACTGCAGGGGTTAAATACACAGTAGCAGAATCAACAAGAAGCAGCACCTACTTAGAGTACCACATCCCATTCAAATTAATGAAATGATTTGCAGAATCTCACCACATGCTGTCTGCAAACCAACACACTGCCCTAAATGCCTACCCTAACACTCACTAATGTAAGCTTTCAGCTTTTTTCTCCCATGACAGCAACCAAAGGCGATCAGAAAGAGAGTGTTACTGAAAAAGCTGTATTTCTTTAAAAAGCAGCCTATGCAGCCATGAGCAAAATTGTTGGTAACTAATCAACAAGAAAGGAGATTTAATCTGTGAGAGACAGCAGCTAACAAGAAAGCTCTATGTGAGGTCCATGTGTGAGCAAAACAAAGTTTAGGACTTGACATACTTCAGTGATCTCAGACCTGCGGGAGGAAGTTAACATAGCTTCGGAAGAAGGACATACCACTGATAATGGCAGAATTTATGGGCAACAAAGACATTTGGCCAGACTCCCAAGATAAGGAAGAAACTAAACCAACCCAGTAACTCTGCTGAAATCAGCTCCAAGTGAGTAAAATGTAATTCCGGCAGGGAGATCTGCAAGCACCTACCACCAGACTATCAACCCAAGAAACCCACAGACCCAAAATAAGAGAGAAATTGAGTATGAGGACTAATTAGCATGAGAAGTGAGAGAATCATTAACCAATAGAAGACAGAATATGAAATAATAAGAGAGCTGTGTAACTTGTAGCCAATAAACAGTAATTCCTCTGTTTGCTAAGACATATAAAAGGTTTTATAATTGGTGTACATGTTAGGTGAAGAGATCCCCATGTACTTCTGATATTGGGGTTTTGAGAAATAACATAACTAGTAGTACTTGCAATAGAATGTATAGGTAATCGCATAACGAAGCCACAATTTAAAGAAACCAGCCAAGCAATGTAAAGAAACAATAAAAGAACTTGTGGTCACAAAAACCAGCCAAGTAAGCAAAGGAGATGGGGTTACACAGCCAGGTAAAAGACTGTATACTCTCAAAGGAGTTCATAAAGTAGTCATCTAGAACTTTGGGGGCTCCAGACAAAAATGACCACCAGAGACCCTCCGTGAAGCCCCTCAGAGACCTTTAAAGGATATGTATATGTGTATATGCTAATTAGTGTTGGGACATGTTATGAATATGCAACAGGATTCCAGGAAATGAAAACGAGTACACCCTACACAGTAATAAACAATGCATGCCTGATAAAACTCACAAACTGAGTCTTGCAGCTTTCTTTAAGACCAATTTTAGGCATTTTTTTTACCTAAGTGCTTCTTACAATTGTGGTGGATTCACCTTGGCTAAACGCCAGGTGTCCACCCAGACACCCTAGCGCTCCCTTTCCCAGAGGGAAGGGAAAGGAATAAAAAAAACCAAACCACCACAAACCATGGGTTACTATAAGGCAGTTTATGCAGAAAAGGAAAAAAAAAACAAAACAAAAGCAGCACACACATGCACAAAGCAAAAGCCAACAGTCAGTCTCTACTTCCCACAAGCAGCGATGGACATCACTCCTCTGAAAAGCAGAGCTCCAACACAGCAACAGTGGTCAGCAGGTGGCCATTAGGAGAGCACGCATGCCTCCCTCTCTGCTCCTTTTATATCTGGGTTGACGCCATATGGTATGGAATATCTCCTTGGTCAGTGTGAGTCAGCTGGCCTAACCTGTGTCCCCTCCCAGGATTTCAGCTCCCAACTGAAGAAGGAATGTTACAGCACTGCACCCATTAGTAACCAGAACATGGGCTTGTTATCAACACTTCTCTAGCTACCAAGGCAGCAGCACAGCACTGCAGGGGCTACTATGAGAAAATAAATTGTCTCAGCCAAACTCACTGCAATATACTTAAATGTTACAGAAAAAACTTTAGATTGGAATATTTCCCTGATGCAGAGAGAAGAAACAAGAAAGCATTGAAAAAGGCTAAGATTATTTCTAGAAGCAGAGAACAGACACTACCACCAAAAACTACCTTTTTGCCGAGTTGGTGTGGGGAGATCTTTTTTCTGTCTCTGCTGCTTTTCGACGTTATCTCTTTAGCTGCGGGGATGTGGGTCTCAGCAACTTTAGTTCTCTGGAATGTAGCCAGGATGTGTGGTTTTGTCACTCACAAGGAGCTGGGTCACTGGCTGTGCAGGGTCTCGATTTAGCAGTACTTTTTGGCCCTCAAAAATACGCTTAGGGTAGAAGGATAAGATATAACTCACATATGGTGGGTCTCAGTTCTTTCAAGGCTGGCAGAGTTTCAGTCTCTAGTGGCAGGAAGGCACCAGGAGGTGGTGAAGAAAAGGTGAGAAGGTGAGGGGAGGCAGGGAGAGATTCTCAGCTAGCGTAACCAGTTCTTTCTCTTTCCTCTTCTCTAATTTTTCAAAATGTCTCTTCAAGTTTTTATAGTGTTTAGAGGAGGTTGTACATGGTTTCTTGGCACATAGCCCTATTCAGGTATTTTGAAGAAATAACAATAGCACAATCTTCTGGCAGGAAGACTCCAGAAGGAAGCTCTGGTGAGAACTTCTAGCAGAAAGCTGACAGAGAATTTTTGGTAGGAAGTTTTGACAGGCAGAAACAATGGCAAAACATTATTTATGGCATTACTATATTACCTCTGTGTTACAGCGCTGAATAAAGTAGTGTTGGTTTTCTAAGCTATCAAACTGGTTAATTTCCCAGTTTACAGTGATAAGAGCAAGGGCCCCTAACAAAAAAGCTCCAAGGGGAAACACCTCATGCTCAGCACACCCAACAGCACCAATACAGCACCAAGTCACAAGAAACCAGCATGACTTTGCGTGGGACAGAGTAGGATGGTTCATCACAGCTGTGAGATGCTCCCTAACCCAAGGATAATTAATTCCCTTTTTTCTAGGTAATTTTATGATACTCGGCACCATATGATGACTTTTTAGTCAGCCTAGATGGCAACTATCTCTGCTACTCTCAGGAACCATTATAAGAGTAAAATACAATTCCAGTAACTGTTCTTTGAAAAGCATCTCCAATTTCACTCAGTCCTAAATTGGCATAATGTTTGCAAGGAGATATTAAAATCTGATTTTCACTTTTTCTACAGATTCCAATATAGATAACAAATAATCAGGAAATTTTAGATAAAATGAAAATGCAGTATCTAACTACACAACTCACAAAGCAACAATAAAAAAGTGAATGTATTACTCAGTTTGGAGTAGTAAAGAAACCATTAACATAAAACTCAATTTCTGAATTAAAGCCAGACACTCCTCTCAGGGAAGAATTCATCTGGTTTTTAAGTATGAAGTGTCCTACTACAGCACCTAGACATTCATAAATTACACTGAAATCATGTAAACAAAATGAAATATTAATCACAGCAGCCCTGACCATCTGATAATTTCTGTCTTTACCAGTGTAATTATATTTACTTAGTCAACATGATGATCATGTTCAATAACAACTGTGTCCATCAACACTTACACATAATATTTGAGAAGTGAATTAGTCTAAACTCTATTAGTATTTATTTAATTATAACAGCATTTGTACTGACACATTTTTCAGAGTGAGATATTACTGTCCTTACTACTCTTACTAGTGAGAGCTGGTCCTTTGGATTTCTACGTCCTGCTGCAATGTTCACAGCAAACAAATGGCTTAGATCGGCTTACAGGCAAACAAAACCTCCTTAATTCTCCTGGGGCTCTCACAAAGAGCAACTATCCAACTCTAAGGACCCATTTGAATTCCAACACCTTGAAAAAAAAATCATTTTTCAGTATACAGCTAGTATGGAAGCACATACCTTTGCACAGTAGCTTCATGCTGCTGCCCACCACCACAAACATCAGGGCACTGAAAACCAATTACCTCAGCAGTAATCAATCCCCTCCATTGGGTCACTTCATTCCTTCTGTAGCTCTCTCCCTTGTTCCTATTATTGCATTTAACTAAATGATCCAGAACACGGATTTCGATGGAATCAATTATATGTGTTCTTCCTTGAATTAAAGCTTTTATGTCAATTCTATTACAAGTCTCTCTCCACCCAGAATCTGGGACAAGAGTTAGGGAACCTGTCAGTAACCTTTTCTCAGAAAATTACAACTTCACAATCTTTCCAGAGGAACACATTTCAACCAAACTTCCATAGAAAGGTTCTCATGTCCTGATGGATAAGACAAAAGGCTGCCAGTAATGACACTTGAGCTGTCCCTGAGGCTCCCATATACTGGGCTGCATAGGGGGCAAATTTTTAATGCCATCTAATTTACCTAATAAAATTACAAGTCCTTTTTTTTTTTAGTTTGTTACTGTTTTCAATTTTTTTAATGCTTTATTGGGTTTTGCTACTTTAAACGCAGAGTTAAAGTTAGACAAGCAGAAACAAATATTAGATGTATTTTAAAAAGTAGTCTAAATGTTGCTCCTTATTGTGAGATACTGACCCAAAGATTTGTACACACTGACAACAACTAAACTACATGATTAGCTTATAAGTGGCAGCTGCACTCATGAAACAGTCACCATGTGGATGTTCCTCTCCAGCAACTCACACACCAAACCTCTGGTAAAAGAAGCCTGCAAACAGAACTGGCAATGTAACAGGTGATACCCAAAACATTGTGATGATTAAAAATGCTGTTGTGACACCCAGAGAGGCTGGTAAGGCTACACATCCAGACAGGTGCACAAGTTTTCTCAAACACCAGGCTGACCAGCTTCTGCAGCAATTGTTTGTTGCCAGCAAGAGTTGTTCTTTGCTGGTGGCCATGCTGCCGCACACAGGGCCAGTAAGACAATTAAAGAGGTGTGTAATAGGTATGTATATGATTTTGCACCCCCATAAATAAATAAAACAAACAGACTGCTAGCCCAAATATAGCCCTATAAAGAAACAAATGACTGTCCTAAGGTGACCAGCTTCCCTGGACCCTTATCAAGGAATACATGATAGGGGTGCTGTCAAGTCACTGTTTCCTCCTAAAATTCCTGTGTCATCTTTTATCAAGGAATAAGTGAATTGTAGTGTAGTAATTAAGTGTTGTAAAAACAACTAACACAATGACTTAGCTATAGCCATATTAGGAAAAGTATGTGAAATGCATATGTATACCATGTAATGAATATGTATGAAGTGGTTGGATAAAACCCAGGCACAGGCTGTACCTGGCACACCAATCGGTGGGGCGAAGACTACCCCTCGTGTCCGGGCCCGAAATTGCTTTTACCATATAAATAAGTCTTTATTATAGAAATCTATTTGAGTTGAGACTGTTTCTCACAGGTGGAATGCCTCTCCTACAACGAATTGCTGATAGAATTGGGATTATTCAGCCCGAGAAAGAGAAGGCTCCGAGGTGATCTAAGTGCAGCCTTCCAGTACCTGAAGGGAGCCTACAAGAAAGCTGCAAGAGGGACTTTGAACACGGAGTCCCATTGCACGGAGGAATGGTTTCACACTGGCACAGAGTAGGATATTACATATTAGAAAAAACTCTCACTAGCGAGGGTGGGCAGGCCCTGGCACAGGTTGCCCAGCAAAGCTGTGGCTGCCCCGGCCCTGGAAGTGTTCAAGGCCAGGATGGACCGGCTTGGAGCAACCTGGTCTAGTGGAAGGTGTCCTTGCCCATGGCAAGAAGCTGGAACTGGATGGTCTTTACGGTTCTTTTCAAGCCAAACCATTCGGTGGTTTCATGTTGGCCCAGAGGCTCGCCAGCCCGGGCGACAGCGCCTGCCCCGGGAGGGGCTGAGGC
>VWZF01004903.1:68739-81388 GCA_013396755.1 Sclerurus mexicanus | reverse complement strand
TCTGCCAAGTCAAACTGCATGCCGTTGAACACTCAGAAACTTGAAAACCAGCCAGNGAAGATCCACCAGGAGGATTCCCTCTCAGATCCAGCACCAGCAGCCAGAAGCAACCACCCATCAGCCTCACCTTCGGGATGATCCTGCTTCTTGTGTGCAGCATAACACGGACTGATCAGAAAAACTTAGTGCCAAAAGTTCCTGCCACATCTCCTCCCCTAATTCCAAATTGAGTAATGCTATCCAGACAAAACATTTGGCTAAATCTGGTCCAATCTGTTCAGTTGTGCCAAAAGTTTCCAAACAATAAAAGCATATCCAGTTTTAGAAAATAAAAAAGGACAAAATGTGGGAGTGGACTTATAGTATCAGGAATGGAAGAAGTCATGTCAGAAATGGATTTGTGAAGAAAATTAAGAACCCAGCCAAGATGCCCTAAAAACTGAAGTTTTTAGTGTAATATAAAATGGATTCCCTGTCTTTTTTCCCTGAATCACCCTTCATCCTAAAACCCCTTGAGAGAATCCTTATCTCCCTAACTTAGTAGGAAAGAATTTGTCCTTGGAAGGCTATGTGAAATCCCCCCATTGGCCCATTAGTTAACCCTTTCCCCATTGGTTGTAAAATCCTTAAATACTCCAGTCCATGTTGAATAAACTTTCTCTCTCTGCACTTTCTCTGGTGGTCTCTGTGTGTCTCCTTCCTGGGACATTTCGGGGACCGCATGGAGGAGAGGGGTTGAGGGGGAGTGCTCCCCTTGACTGCCGTAGTGAAGAATTAGATGTATTAATTTGCTGAGGTGTTTGGTTTTGATTACATTACCTAGGAGTTTTTTACCCTAGAAAATATAATGTTCTTATATTTGTGGGGTTTATAATATTTCACACCATGCAACATTCTCAAGCATTTTGCATTATTAGTTAGTATCTTTGCAGCACACTTTAGTCACTTAAAATGTGCTTGGAGGTTCATACACAATACGTATGTCCTAGCAATAGGCTGCATTTTAGTGTTAAAATCTGTCTTTCCATTGTACTCATGGGACAGGAGATGTTTTATTAGTAAGTCTGTGAAATACATGTTTGATTTGTTCTATAACAAAATAAATAAGCCATTTAAAACAAATTAAGCTTGCAATGTGTTGTAGGCTGTATGTTTACTTCATTTGCAATTATGCTGTGAGCAAGCACTTGCCTCTTAGTTTGTTCCAGTTGTGGACTCTCTAATGGGCTGGAATGTTACGGCTACTTTGAGAGCATTTGCTAAGCTGATTAATTTTTTCCATTCATCTGTTTGCAAATAGAAGTAAATTTAAAAGCTTTAGAAAACTTTTTTGAACTACTCTGAGAGTCTGATTATGCAAAAAGCTGGGCAAGGTAAGGGGGGTTGATGATAGGTTGCATAAACTTTGCTTTAGAGCTGACAAAAGGTGTGATCAAGAAATGACATTTTTCAGTGTCTGGTGTGAGATGTGGTGTGTCACTGTGAATTACCAAAATGCTGGTCTCGACTCTTTACTCCATTTTCCAGAAACCTTTTGTTCAAAAGTTCTATGTAAACTGTAAGTTTAAGATGTTTTAATTTGCATATGCATTAATATCCAGTGAGAAGAAAATGTTCTTTTAAAATAAAGAAACATCAGCACAAGTCCTGAGACAATGCAGTAGCTTAGTAACTGTCAATATGTTTTTATATTTCAGAAAAAAAAATCATTTATATTCTAAATACATGGGAGTTTGCTATTCTCTAAAATATTTCTCTCTAAAAGAAAAAAACAGTGTCATAAGCATAAGAACATATAAAGGGTCACCACATCTAGACACCACCCAGACTGATAAGGGTGCTGCATCTGCAAGTAGCGTAGTAAAGGTACAGGCATAATCATGAGAAGTCAAGTGCTTGAGTTCAATATATTTCAGAGCAGATCTAAACAGCGAAGTAGTACAAACAGCACGTCTTGGTAAATTCTTTGCATAATTCTAAACTTAAGGCCTGTTTTACATTGTCTGATTTGTGTTTATTGCAGGCCTGCTTTATATTTATGGGTCTCAAGATAGATAAGCCTCTGGAAGAAGCTTAAAGCTCAGTACAGATCAGGAAAGTGAAGAACTACTCTGAAAAACAGGCTGCACTGATGGCAATGTGTTGGGTAGGTAGACTGTGGTAGAAAGAAAGGAAATGAAGTGGGGAATGAAAGACAGATGATGAGGAAGTAACACAGCCTATGAGTGCAGGTATAATTTGCTATCAGATCAATGACAAGAATTTATACTTTCAGCATTAGCTCTATCTTCAGCACAGCAACAGTACAGTAATTTGAATATGAATATCAATAGTAACTGTATTAGGTTTCTCAGTATTTTGACAATGTTACTGTTTTTTTGCTGTTGGGAAGGCTAAGAATTTAGTGGACAATTAAAAAGCACATGCTTTTGTGTATAGGTTGCTGGAAAATCCACAGGGTTCTTCCTGAAGAAGATAAAGAGTGCAAACGTATATTTCCAGGTGACACTAGAGATAATTAATGTCCAGTGTTAGCCAGTACGTTCTGGTTACAGCAGATTCATTGTGGGGAATTCATGTACACTTCTGTGAAAGCATCTGACAAGGGCTGTGGTAAGAGGTGTTACACTGCACAAACTCAACTGTTTGCTACAACAAAACTTACGCTCAAAGAAGCATTTCATAATAACTAGTATGCCTGGGCTGGCTTAATTATTTCCACAGCTACAGTTACAACCTTGAATCTCTAGGTGGCAATACATATCCACAATAAGTTACAGTGAATCTGAAAAATGGTTTGGATATACTTTTATTCTGAACTGCTACTGAAAATTCAAGCAGTGACATCATGAATATTAATTATTTCCTTACTGTGATACATAAATAAAGGCAGATCAAGTCACAAGTTCCTGATCGTAAGATTTTCAGTATAACTAGAGTAAAAACGTTGTGTCAAGGGTTTTTGATTCATCTCTTAATTCTTTCTTCAAGTCCTTCTTCCCCCCAAAAAAACAAAAACCAACCAACTAAATTCAATGATCAATTTAGTATATGGGAATTTGTTGACACTGCTTCAATAGCACTGTTTCTTTTAGTTAGAATTGGGGAACAAGCTTTAGCTGATTTTGTGTTGGATGGAAACCTTGGTCAGTGTCTGAATGCTACTTGAAATATAAAATCATAATATGTGGAAGAAAAAGGTAAGTGGTAATTCATTAGAAACTAATTCATGAGGAAATAGTTGTATATAGGTATAGAAGCTTGTATATAGGTAATATAATTGATGTGTATGAGGAATTTCAAGTAGGGTTTTTCTGGTAGTCTTATTAAAATTCCTACCTCATGCTTTTTGTATTAGATAATTTGATGTTGATACATAGTATATTTAACAGTTATTTTAACTGCTACTGCATTTGTAGGTGAACTCATTAGTTGCTAAGAAGTATGTTTTAAATGCTTTTGGTGAAAAAAATAGTATGAATTTCAGTGATTTCTAAGGACTTAAAAATCATTGTTCTTTCTTCCCCTAAAGCCATACAGATATAATAAATAACTTTTTCCACTACTGAAGGAAAAAACCCGTTTTCTTAAAAGTGATGTGTTACCATTACCAGGGGAAAAAATGTGAAAGGAGGATGGAGGCAAAATAAATTTTTGCTTGCAATTTTATTTTGCTTCTAAAAAAATTGTGGTGGATGGTAGTTTTCTTGGTTTTGTTCTGTCTTTTATGAATAGTGCATTTTTGAAAGAAGGGATATGGACTGGCTAAACATTACATTTTTTTCTTCACATTTCTTATACAAATACTTGGGGTTCATATTTGGATTGGAATATGATGAAATAAGTGACTTACTAAGTGTAAGATTGAGAAAAGTCAACAAAAATAGTATTGTACTATCTTCAGTAAAGTGTAAGCCAGAGAAAAGCCTTTCGTGCAGAGCTGTGAACGGAAATGAGGCACACCTACTCACTGTGCTCTTGCACAGGTGAATTTTGTAATGTTCTTCATTTGAGCAGTACAGAGGTGCTCTTCTATCCACATTGAAGTACAGTAATTAATTTCACTGGATCTTCATGAAGTGTCAAATGCCCCTCTCTGAGGCCTGATACTGTATGCTGGATATTTCCTTTTGATGGTTCAGCTTGTAGAATATGAAAATTGCTTTCAGTTTCTAATAATTCCTGGAATTTTAAAAAAACCTGATTTTTTTCTGATTGCGTAATTGAGAACATCATAATTAAGTAGTAAGAACTACTTTGTCATAAAGCAAACTATCAAAGACCTTTGATTTCATGATTGTTAGTTGGAAGCTGCAATGTTTTAATCAAATAATCACAAAGGGTTTCATCTGTGTATCCCGTGGTTTTTTTACTTTTGCCTTTGAGAAATTGGAGAAACATATGGCTGAAAAGAAGAAAATTACTTCAGACAGACCTCTGTATTTCCAAATGTGTACTGTGCAAATACAGGGACACCAAAAACAGTTTTGAATTGTTTAAATTTAACTTGTAAAAGTAATTCAAAAGTATTATTATGAAATACGGTATGAGAGGGAAAGGTAAGGATTACAAGCAAAAACTGTTTATACTTTGGACATAACAAACACAGAGTGAATATCAAAGTGCCTTAAATTTCTATAACACGTCAAAGCTTCAGGAAGAAATGATGCTGGGTTTGATGTCCAGTATGGTGGGATTTTTTCCTTAGAGTCCATACATGAAGTGCAGAGGTGCCCAGCGGGCTTTAAGTACTCCAGTTTAGTCACTGGAGTCCCTTTGAGTCAAACAAATAGGTACTGAGTCTGCCTACTTTCCCACTTGGTTTTACGACAACAAATAGTATAAAAGGTAGAACAGGCTTCACATTATTTTTTTCTCATTATTTTGAGGCAAGACATGTTCTGGTACCTGCATTTCAATGCATTCCTTTCTCCCCCTTTTATGTTGTGCAGTTTATTTGTGAATATCTTGGATTTGTCAGTGTTAACTTGTCCCATCACAAATCATTTTGAGATTTCTCTTTTGCCTCTGTTCAGGTGGTCTCAAATTATAGTGAGGTCAGAATTGCTAATTTATAAAGACCAATCTTTTAAATAATGAATTCAGCAATGAAAAACTTTCTTACTCAAAGTCTCCAAGACCACATTCTGTGCTGATTACCAGCTTCTGTCATTGACTTAAAAGAGTAATAAAAATGCCTTATTAGATTTTCAGTAGCAAAAACTAGAAACATTTTGTCTTTTAAAGATAAGGTCTTTGAAGTTCTCTGTAATCTAGTGGTACTGTTTTATGATAGATTATAGTAGTGGAATTTGATTTTTTTTAGATGTATTCTGATTTGCCATTTTCTAATTACAGTGTAATTCTATAGATTTGTGCTTTCAGGACAGTGAGCAGTAACTCTGCTAATCTTTGCAAGAACAGGTGCTTTTTTATCTTAAGTCTCAGGTAGAGAAGGAAATAACAGTATTCTAGTGTGTTTTCTTAAAAAAAATCAAGGGACTATCTGATCATATATTTTAAAAAAATAATCAGTCACACTACTTTGAGCCAAGGATGCAACCAAACTTGTTTCCTCTCTTAGGCTGGTCAGTTTTTCCTTAGGAAAAATACTTCAGATGTTTTCATCTGAGGCAAGTATTCAAGAGAACACTGCTTAAAATATCACCTATGTTGATTTCTGTGATAATAAAAGCTATAAATTAAAAACACAATATAGCAATTAGCAAACACATATTGGTATAAAAAATATGTGAAGGCTAAGACTCTGAGTTAGAAGAATGTTGTTTTAGAAAGGGGTGATTGGTGCAGGGAAGGAATGAACTACTTAATTTCCTGAATAGAAGTAAGCTTAAGTTTACTTTGCTTTCCTTTTAGAAATCCAGGTACCTAAAGGTGAAATTAGAGCAGCCAGCAACAAACAGCCAAGTTAATGTTTGAAGGTTTATGTCATGGTATATTTCTATCCTTTATTACGGGATAGTTCCTCAAAAGACAGCCTGAAAGCAGTAATAACCATAACAGTGCTCTGCCTAGCTAATGCTTCCCGTGTCAATTTTACATGGGACTTCTGCCTGCAGTCAACTGGATGCTGCTTTCAGCAGGAGGTGGTCAAAGCTATGCCTCCCCACAAGGCCAGGTTATAGGGGTGAATCCTTATATGGTCAGTTGGCCCTTGCCATGGCATTGCCATCAAGTTGTACCTGACAGGAGAACTCTTACCCAGACCCCACAATTGATAGATCAGCGTGTGAAAGCCAACACAGTCAAGTGTAACTTGCCTGCAGAGCAGTAAGTGGTTATTAAAAGCACAGTATCACATGAACATGGATGTGCCTTCAGCTGCCCCAAGCCTTTGGACGACTGGCATGGACAATAGACAATATTATTCATCATGAATCAGCCCATCTTCTTACACTGGATAATTTGGCAGTGCTTTAAGTCTTTTGTTCTACTCTGAGAGTGTGTGTGCTCAGTGTGCTTTAGAGATGCCCTAGCAAGTTCACGTTTTCCTCCAGCTATGGGTCACTAAAGGACAGACTTCCTTCTTTCTTAGAGAAGCATGGTGCTCCCTGTATGTTTATCAGTGCTTAGCCCTTGATTTTTAGGTAAATAATTTTTTTTTAGTTCAAACTAGAGGTCATGTGGATAACTTTTTTTTTTCCAGTCTAAACTAGAAAGATTTCTGTTTGTCTCCTTTCCTCTGAAGCTCAAAGCATTTGCTTTGACACATCTTTGAGTATGAATACTAACAGAAAACTCTTTCCAGTTCTATCTTCTCTATAGCCCCTGTGAGAAAGTTATCATAGAATCAGAATGTTAAGGGTTTGGAATGGACCTTAATGACCATCTAGTTCCAATGCCCCCTGCTATAGGCAGGTCCATAACTTTCTCACAGGGGCTATAGAGAAGATAGAACTGGAAAGAGTTTTCTGTTAGTATTCATACTCAAAGATGTGTCAAAGCAAATGTTTTGTCACTGACAAAGATGTTGAACAGTATCAGTCCCAGTATCAACCCCAGATATATTGTGTCTAGTATGAAAAAAAAAAAGTGGGAAAGAAAAATACAGTTTTTGAAAATTGTTTTAAAATGAGGATTTGAGAGCTCTGGGGTCACACCTGGAGAAAGTGTTACTGAAGAAGCCATACACCTGTCATTTAACTCAGTCCAGGGAGCTTAAAAGGCAGAGTGAGTTCACATCTTCTAGGAGTACTCTGAAAGATGATACTTTTGAATACTTTTGAAAAAATCTATTAACCACTCTGAGGGATACAAGGGATGGCAGAGCAAACCGTTCCCTGAGACTATTCTACAAAACCCTTCAGACTGCTTCTGAGAAGTAGGAATTGTGCTATTAGTCAAGAAAGACTCCCCAGAAACTTGAAAAAATTTTAAAGTGTTAATGTTTAGCTACACGTATCATCTGAGGAGTCACTGAATGTTGAGGTAAGAACGACTGCAATAGTTGTCCGTTGATCCTGCATCTAAAGTGTTTGTTACCATGACCTGAAGGGAGGTTGTAGTGAAGTGGGTGTCTGTTACTTGTCCCAAGTAACAAGATAGGACAAGAGGAAGTGCTCTTACGTTGTGCCAGGGAGACTTAGATTGGATATTAGAGAAACTTTCTTCCCTGAAGGGATTGCCAAACCTTGGACCAAGGCTGCTCAGTGAAGTGGTTGTGTCACCATCCCTGTAAGTTTTTAAAAGATGCATAGATGTGACACTTAAGGATTTTTTTAGTGGTGGACTTGGTTGTGCTAGGTTAATGTTTGGATGATTTTAGAAGTCTTTTCCATCTAAATTATTCTAAATGATTGTTGCCCTGCAGAAGTACACTGGGCTTTTCTGTCACTGTGAAGGATTTAATCTCAACAGATGGAGGTTGCATCTTAACGCTGCCAAACACACTCCTACACTGAGTCCTCTTATGGTGCCTTCACTAATTTTCCTACTTCAGTTAAGAAAATTGAGTAACAGAGATTAGAGAGAGCACCTGAACCATTATTTCCCAATTCCAGATTGTGATGTCCTGTTTTAGGAAGCTAGTTTCCATAGCACCATCACTAGAAGCACAAACTATTCATGATTCTAACAAGATTAATCCATACCACCACGTTTTGTTCTTTGGGTCTGCACTGACTTCAAAGGTATTTCAGAATGAATTTAAAGAGAATTATGTTTGGGTATTTGTGACTGTGACCATCTAGTTGAGAAAACCTACCCCACTACATTCCTGAAAACTTACAAACTCTAATAAAAACTTGTAGAAAGCCAATTTTTCTCATAGAATAAGTTCTGCAGACTGTCCTGCTGACTTCATGTAATTCTTCACCTACATAGAGTATCATAACTATTTTGAATAATTTTGAACTACTTATGCAACCTCTGGATGATCTGCTTAAAAATGACCAAAAGAACACAAGGCATCCTGTCTATGTATAAATCAATTTTCAAAACTTTTTTTGAAAAGTTTGCCTCCTTTGAAGCACATTTATCATGTGAACCAGTAGATGATGAATATTTGTCTTAGTTCAGGGAAGAACTAAGATATCTGTGTTGGCCAAGAGAGAGAAAAGGAAAGGCCTTCTTTCCCAACTGAGATCAGCCAAATAAAGAAAAAAAAAATAAATAATCCCTCTCCTTTAAAGTTAGAAAAAAACCCAGAANCACAGAAACCCTGGCCACTTCCCTCCACCTGAGCCTGTCTTCCCTCCCCCTCCCGGCCTGGGGAGAAATCAGAACAAAAGGCTCTGGCTACGTCATTAACATCAGGATATGAATATTCATGAAGTCCTTTGTTAACCATCTTCACAACACTCAGGCATTGGCTCCAAGTTTTTTGGGAGGAATTCCAACGAGGTACCGAAACTATAACAACATTTATATGCCTCCACTTACTTGGAAGTGACACACAAGAATGAAGTCCAGCTCCTAAGTGAATGGCCCATACAGGGATCAAACCCACCTTTGTGTTATTAGCACCATGTTCTAACCCACTGAGCTAATCTAAACCTTAAAAAACAGTTTTATTTGTGATGAGGGATGTACTGTTCTTCTTTGTTGGCAGATCAGTTCCTAATATCAGTGTGCAGTGGGCAGCAGGAGGGAAGATTTACTACAATCAGATCTGGAATAGTCATTATGCATTTGCACCCTGTGAAATAAGCAATAAAGTGTGACTTAAGCTCAATCCAGGAGTTTGCCTTTATGTGATGAATATAGAAGGGGAAGACCAAGGCAGAAGATTCTGTGCTGCTGTAGTCCAGAATTTGCATGGTAAAACAAGGTTTATATTTGGTGCTGTAATGAACAACATTCTGTCAGTACTTTTCCAGAGCATGCTAAAGTAGAGGCTGGAATAGTCATTATCTGATGACTGTGTTCAAGGTATCTGCTGCCAGCCTTTGGTGTTGGACTAAGTTATGAGACTTCTTTAATTATGTTAGAATATAGAGGTAAATATGCCTAAAGACAGGCTGATTTATTGATGATGATATGGAATGGGAAGAAATCTCGGAGTAGTCTTTACCAGTTTCATTCCTTGCTCTGCTCTTTGCTGCATTATCACTTCTTGAAGGTCTGCTAGGGCACTAAGGCAAAGGTAAAGGTTTGTATATAGTCTTATGATACTCAGTGTCTTAGTGTGCTTGGAGATGATGAATCAATGAAACTGGGAGATCCCTGTAAAACAGATTAGTGCATGAGATGTAATTAATTTTGGCTTTTTCTGGGTACATTCTGCCTGATTAAACACAGTAGATGGGAAAAAAACCATTTCAATGTACTTACTGGACATAAGGTATGATCTAACAGAACATAAAGAACAGAGCAAGTATGTGGATGCTTATGCCTTTATAGACACTCCCCCTGGAAACAACAGAAAAAGCCACTGCTTTTTTGATAAGGGTTTCTGTTAAGCATATTATTCTCCTTTCAGACTGCTTTTTGGTATGATGTTTTTGCACTTTAAAAATAATGCAAAGTTATACATAAAATAATGCAGTCATTCTTTGACATGTATGCATTTCACTTACTCAGGACATGAAAAACAGGAGGTGTAATGCACTGTTCCTAATGAGTGCCCAAGAACTGAGCTGGCTACGCTGCTGTTGAGGTGACAGCTTAGACACTAGAAATATAGGACTAGCAGAAAAGAAGCTTAAAGGATGGACAAGCAAGATAGCACTGATCCTAAGGTAAGTCTACAGAAATAAGATTGATAAGGAGAAAACATCGCAGCAGTTCTGATTCCAGAGATAACTGGCTAAGTTATATGAGAGTTATATGGACTTTGAACTACTGTTCTACTGTTCTTGAACTACTGAACTACTGGCTGTTATAAAATATAACACATTTGTTTTCATATCAGAGAAGTGCTGAGGAATTGAGTGTGGGAATTTACAGCATGAGAATTTGTTTACATGGCTTTTCAGAGCAGATGTTTAGGTCTTGTATTAGATTACAAATGGCAAGACTTGATTCTGGAGAAGACTGAGAATTTCATATGTCTGAAAAAAATCTTGACAACCTATAAAGAAATGGCAGAAACTTGGAATTAAGAAAATGCTTGCAGTCAGAGGAATATGTACACATAGCTGTCCTAGTAAGTCCAGTACACCTGCATGTGCTCGTATACATGTGTTTCAGTTTTACCGTGTTCAGAATCATATGAAATGAGTGGGCATGGTAACAGTGACTGACACACCATATTAAAATAACATTTATTTAATTTATAAACATCAATGATATTAGCAAATTGAGCTGAAAGCTTCTATGCTGACTCTGGATGACCTGTTTAAGAAAATTTAATTGAAAATAATTTAATATCTTAAAAGGTGCCGCTACATAAAGAATGAGCATGATGTTCAACACCTAACATTTCTAAAAGTTCATTCTGTTATTAGAAGCTCTAATGGTTTTTTAAGAGCTATTTTGTAGGAAGTGCAATGTAAGAAGTCTAAAGAAAAAAGCAGTGCAAAAAGCAGAAAATCATGTTTGGCAGTAGGCTGAAAAGATTTTATTATTGTCACTCTCTTTGAAATAACAGTTTATATGAAACCACTGCTCAGTTTGACAGCCACTATTTCAAAAGGCCCTGAGGCATGTCCAAGAACTAAGCAGGCTTTTTTGCTCTGGTTTTTGGGGGGCTGCTGAGTTTTTTGGAGTTCTTGAACAAACAGTGGAAGTATCTTCTCCCTGATGCTCACAGAGATTCTGCTCCCGGTCTCCTGCACTGGCACAGGGTGGTCCGAAGGCAAGCCTCTAGGGGAGGGGGAGGGAGAGATGAGCACAATAGAGGAAGATGAGACTTGGCTGTGCAGGAAAATTAAAAATGGGAGAAACATCTAGAAAGAGCAAATGGATGGGAAATACAGATAAAATCCAGAGGCAGATGGACACTGGAGCTCACAGTCAATACAGTGGCACAACTGAAGGCAACAAAATATAAGAAACAGTGGGCTAGAAGCAGATGAGAGGGCAGAACTGAGAAACAAAAGAACTGGAGCCTGAGATTGATTACAGGAAGGGGACTAGTTTGAGATAAGAGGAACTGGACATTGAATGAAAAGTGAGGTTTGAGATAAAAAGACTGAAAACAGAACAAAACTCAGAATAAAGGGAGAATGGTGTATGCCTGTTTTATTAGTTCACATTTGGTACAACCAGCTATAATTGCTGGAGGTACCTGGTTTGGGTTGATGGCTGTGGTCCTTTGGACATTCAAGGGCTGCAACCCTGCAGGAGACAATGACTCGTAGCTTCCTCCTTTGAGTTTTCTTTGTTGATGTGGAAGAAGTGATACAGAAAGTATTTGAAGACTAAGAAGATGAAGAACCTAAACACTTAAAAATTTGGGTTTATATCCAAATTTCATCACTTTATGAAAATTTTAATTAATATGCTGGTCACATACTATTTTCTTGTTCACTACTTGAGTTCCTTGTCATGAGCTGTAATACAGCTACTTTTCTTTTTCACCTTTTTTGCCTTCAATAATGGCTTGATTACATATGATTCAAGTCTTGAGAATTCAAGAGAATTGTTGATTTCCCCTTGGGCCTTCCTGTTAGGTTTATCGTGAACGCTGTAACTTATACCACGAATTTACCAGCGCCCTAAAAGATGACCAGGATCAAAACTCAAGCATTAGGACGGGGAGCTGAGATGCAGGCAAACCAGGGCCAAAATTCAGATGCTGATTTCGGGATACCTGTGACCCGGTTTCCCGACGTGAGGAAGAACTTGGCAGGGTGGAAGCAAAGCACCGGTGGGCTCGGTGGGAAACGTGTCCGCGACGGGCTGCTGAGAGGACGCTCGGCCCGGCCGTCGGGGCTTCCCGGGCGGGCAGCAGCGAAGGCTCCGCCGCCTCACACAGAAAAGCGGCATCGCTGCCTTGTGTACACCTTTCAGTATTGGAGGCAGAAACAACGAAGCATATAGCTCACTGAGAAGCCGGGGGTAAAGGACGGAGCCCCAGAAGCCGTCGCGCCTCGCCAAGGCGCCGCCCGTCCGCCCCGCGGCCGCCGCCGCGACAAGGATCGCGGGCCCGGAGGGCATGGCTGCGTGGCGGGATCTTCTCTTCACGCCGCTGGGCTCCGTCTACCGCGGCGGCCGGGACTGCCGGAGCGGCGGCTGGCGACACCCG
>VWZF01004903.1:48187-68726 GCA_013396755.1 Sclerurus mexicanus | reverse complement strand
GACGCCCGCGCCGCGAGCGCGCGGACCCGCAGGTGAAGGGCTGCACCGGAGGGGACGGGCGCGGATGGCGGTGCCGTCGCGGGTACGGCTGCTCTCCTCCCCGGAACGGGCGGCGACGTGGCCCACGGGGGGCGGCTGTCGGAGGAACAGGGACTGTGGGAACCGACAGTCTTCGCCATCACCTGCGCCACGGTCCCTTCGGCTCTAGAAAGGGCGTTTCCGCGAGGAGCGGGTGGTGGGCGGCTGGCTCGGAGCTAAAGCCCTTTTGTTTCTAGCGGCGTACACAACAATCGCCGTGTCATGAGTGGCGAATCCGTAAATGGTATCGGGGTCCGTCTGAAAGTCCGGGCGCCCGGGGGAGACAGCAGATCGGTTAGCTGTCGGCGAATAGAAACCCCCGGGCTACAGCGAACTGTTTCGCCAGGGATTTGATGTTGTGGTGCCGATACTGATTAGCCCCCTGTGCTTCTGCAAACGGCGACTTGAGTGATTTTATACACACACACGTATCTGCATGTATTCTAGTAGCCACGACAGGCTTATAGCAAAAAAGATTGCCCACGCTACGAGCGTGGACAACGCAAGGTGGTTTTATGCTAGTGTTGTTTGAACGCCTTGAGGTTAGGTGTACCATGCAAGAAAAATGCCTCTGGCTTTAGTAAATTTTCACTTCTTTTTACCATGATGCTGACTGAAAGGGGGTTTTTTTGGGTGTGGGGTGTTTTTTTAATTGTTTTTGCTTGCTTGGTTGGTTTGGTTTAGTTTTGGGGAGGGGGTGGGGTTGGTTTGGACTCTTGTTTGTTGGATTTTGGAGTTTTCTTTGAGTTTGTTTTTGTGTGTGTGTTGTTTTGGTTTTGGTTTGTTTTTCTTTAGTTTTTTTTTAATTTAAAGATGGAACATTTCTGATTGAGGTGATGGGAGTTTAAGAACAGAGCTTGGCTACTATACATAACATCGTGAGAATGGATGGTATTTCACACAGATCATCCTGTAGCAACATATCTGCTATATTCATTTCTGATATACTTGCTGATAAAAATATGTTTACAGTGGAATATTTTTTAGTATGTCTATTTATGAATATAATTTTCAGAATACTGCTTGTACACAAAAAAACAAGCTAGTGGTTTAAGTTGTGAACATTGAAAGTTAAACTACAAACTTCTGTTACCAAAATAGTTTTTAGAGGTTCATGTATTTTGGACATCCCGGAGGAATTGCAGTGTTACCTATAAGCATAAGCTCATACTGGTATGGGCCTGAAATGAGCTCTAAGGAAATATAATCATAGTGTTTTGACTTCTTATTTATTTATTTATTTTTAAAATTAAAAGTATGCTCTGAAGTGGTGAAATCAGTTTACAGACTTTGGTAAGTTTATATTATAGCATAACAACCTTATTTAAAGTAGTAACAGGCTCATATAGGAGTATTAAAAAAATAAGCAGAAAACAGATTATGTTTGTACCTGTTTCCTTAATTCTTTTATGGCTTGATAAGGAACAAATGCTGAAGTTTTCTTGACTATTATGAGGTCAGGGGTTCAGAGATGAATGTGCTGTGAATGTGCTGAAGTATGCTGTCCCAGGAAGTAACCAGTATCAGGAAGAAACATGAATCATACAGAACAGTACCAGAGCAAGACATTTGTCTTTGAGCTCCACTTTCACTTCTTTTTTGTTTTAGTGCTGTAGAAACACGGAACAGATAATTGTTACTTGTTATTGCTTCCCTTTTCTCCCCTTTGTGACCACCTAGGTGAAAGGTAAAAAAACATGTAGTTTTAAAAGACCAGAAGGTGGGTGAGTTTAAAATGTCTACAGCTCATAAAGGAAAATGTAGTTTCAATAAATATATTTGTGTGTGCATACACACAATTATGCAGTGCATGCAGTATTCCACTCTGGGCTGCAGGTAATGTTTTCAAAAACATTTAAATTATTTATGTGCCTGCGTTTTAGTTTCCAAAAATGTTGTTGGCACCTAAGTGTAGGTCCCTCTGGGGCCAATGAAACTTTGTGTACCTTGTGACTGGCTTTGTGAAGAACCTCATGGGCCTGGCAGCTTTCAGCATGTCACTCTTCTGTCATCCCAAGGAGTTCTTATTCACCTCTGCATAACTGCAATGGGAGGTGCCCCAAATAAAAGAAAACAGGTTTTACTGGTCACAAGGCCAGAATTGTCCTTCATTTATAGTATTACCTTTAAAGTGGGATTGAAGTACAGGATAGCCTGTCAGGGGAAAGCTGCAGCAGTAAGAGAGGAAGGTCAGTCACTTCGCATTGCTGTCAGCCTGGCCTGGGGTAGAATGATCCCAGGTTTGATCAGTCCTACTACCATAAGCTAGTGCAATTAATTACATTGTATTGGTGAAATTTAACCCCCAAAGATGCATATCAGAGCTTCTACTAGTATGTCCCAAGTGCTTATGAAATGCATTGTCTCTTTGCCTGCCAACCAACAACTGTTCCAGAAAGTTTGGGTCAGAGTGCTATGCAACCTCAGCCCTGTCAGGCTGTACTGTCCATTCTCCTCGCAGTACCCTCCTTGCCCATTCTCTGACCCTTCCTTCATCTCTTGTGCCAGCACAGCTCACAAGACCATCTGAACACAGATGCAGTCAGGCATCTTGGTGAGCAGAGTGGTACTGAAAAGTTGGGTGCTGTTTGAAGCTGTGACCTTAGGAAGAGGAGTTGTTGTCATGGTGGAGCAGATAGGTGAGAGTGCCTTGGAACATAGCCCAGTCTGCTGTCAGCCAGGAGCCACAGGCCAGCTTTGTGCCAGCAGGGCAGTGTTGATGGCTGTCAAGTCATCCTGTGCAGCCTGGTAAAAATGCAACCACAGCTGCTTCTCACTGTCTGGCCACAGTGAAACCAAGCCTTTGGGGATGCCTTTGCCTGCTGTTGTATCCTCCATTGCAATAAACAAGGGGATGAGCCTGGCATCACAGAATGTGTCTTGGACACAAGACTGAAGCTGCAGTAAGAACTCATCGAGAAGTCAAGAGTGTGTTTAGGTGGTGTGTGGGGCAAAGAGGTAGAATGTTTCTGTCCTTGCAGTCCCTGGTGGCTGCTCCCAGGCCATGCCTGGCTCTTCCTCTAGCTGGTTTGAGGTGACTGCTTGTCTGTCTGCGATATTTGATGGGTTAGTGACATGATTTACATTTTACAGTGAGCCAGCACTGAAAAGGAAACCTTTTTTGTTTGCGAGGTGTTGTAGAGGGTAGAGCTGAGGAGAGTGGTGAGAGACATTCAGGTGGAAAATGCAGAGGTGGGATGACCATACCTTCAGCCTCTTTAGAAACCACCTGAGCTTTGTATTTCTTTGAAAAATAGAATTTCAGTCTTGTAGTGTCTGTCAGGGCTGCTGTCAAGCCCACGATTTTGTTACTGTGTGGGACAAGCAATGGAGCAAAAACAAGAATGCTTATAGGAGTGATGGTGAACCGTCATATGGCTCCAGGTGTGTGGGTCAATCACATCATGGAATCATAGAAGTATAGAATGGTTTGGGTTGGAGGGGACCTTAAAGATCATCTGCTTCCAACCTCCCTGCCACAGGCAGCAGGGACACCTTCCTCTAGACCAGGTAGCAGACTGCTGCCAGACTGTGACTTACTGGCACCCTTCATGCTTCCCCCAGCTGAATTTTGCAAACTGCATTTGCTTTCCACGTTAGATACTTTAGATATATCTCTTCTTCAGAGAGTCACTTCTCTAGTCAATATTAAACCCTGTGCTGTGAAAATATAAAACAAGCGAAAGAAGGCTCTGAAATTTGCTATCAGATCATTTTCTTCCTCCACCTGGTTAAAACTAGGAAACCCTTTGTGCTGTGTGATTTTGAGTCCTTTGGTGAAGAAATGCATTTGTGGGGTGTTGACCTCTGTGATTGCTCAGTACTAGGTGAGACAGTTTCAAAAAGAGCAAGTTGATTAGCTCTTTGCTAAGACCAAGTGCTGAACAAGTAAGCCACCTTTCAATGATGTCAAAGTGGAAATCTGAATGATACTTTAAGCATTGTATTGACCCTCTGAATAATACACCTGAAACATCATTTCTTATGGCTGCCTGGATTTTCACTTCTTTAAAATGACTTACAATAAGATCATTTCACATGGGATACTTGCCTTGAATATTTGCTATTTTCTGATTATATTGGATTAGTTAATAAAAGAAGACCAAATGTTTGATTTTGTTTGGGACTGACCTCCAAAATACTGTCAGTGAGACAGGCAGGAGTGTCCATTAATAAAACCAGGCAAATTTTGTCTCCAAAACAGACATAGTAAAAAGGGCCATTGTTATATTTAAAGATTTATAATAATTTGCAAATATATTTTGAATTAATTTGCTATTTCTTGCTCTGTTACTGATGCCTGCTCTTGGCTGTCACAGGTTTTGGGCATCTCTTACAATTTATTCTAAAATTTGGACAGTTTTCCATCAACTAAAATCTTTAGAAGATGTCTTTCTTGTATCTTTCTGTATAACTACTTCAGGTTGGCTACTTCAGGCTAAATTATGTGTCATGTCATGGAGACTTTCTGTATTTCCAGTTGGGGAATGGATCAGGAAACCCATTTTTAAGTAATTTGCAGATGTCTAATGCCAGTATAGGATTTCTAGCAACATTTTTGGCACTTGTTTCAAGGACAGGGCTGAGGAATTAAATTGTGATTTGAGATTTCTTGTGATTAGCTCCTTTGCAGAAGCTGAGCTGATGGCAGAAGTCTTAAGGCCTGTGTAGCCTGTCCTGCCTAGTCCAGTGGCATGGGCTCTACAGTGGGACAGGACAGTCTGCTCAGATCCACCAGGTGCAAACCCAGGTTCCCTCTGTGAGCACACACATCCTGAGATAGGTGTGCTCCTGGTAAAGTGCTGTTTGATGTGTTTTTCTAAAACATGTTCAGGGATAGCAGAAAGCCTTAATTGATTAATAAACTTAAAAAGTAAAAAGTAATAAATTAATTAAAGATCTAGTATTTCAGATTGTGCTAAGCACTCCATCAGTTCACTAGTTCTGTGCTCCAGGAGTTATACTGGAACTTCTTTGACAAAGGAGAGTTTTGATTTTATTTTTAGTATTTTTTAGCATTTCCCATGTTTTGTTGTCATGACCCTACTGATATTTGCATTCAGAAATATTCTTCCAATTGTGTTGTGTGGTTTACTCTGCGATCAGAAACACCATGTTGTAAAGCCCATTAAAGTCAAAGAGTTTTTGTTTTATTAGCTAAGCTTGGGATCAAAATATTTGAAACACTTTTACGAGCCTTTGATACAAGACCCCAATCCAGAAAAGCACTTAGGCATCCATATTTAGCTTTTAAGTGCAGTTGATTAATCGTGAAAGAAAATGCCATAGCATTCTGTGGATTGAAGACTGAATTTATGTTTCTGAGAAGCTGACATGCTACATTTTTTCCTGAGGAAAAAAATTCTAAAATCTCTCTTCAGCATATCTGAAGAGTTCTAAGAAGTTCTGTTATCCCTCTCTGACTTAGGTCTGCATGTATCCTGCTAGCAAAGGTGATTTTTTTTTTAGTCTAGGCAGTTTATTTGTGAACATCTGAGATTATGTTTAGAGTGGATGATTTTGAATTAGTTATGAGGAAATGATAACAGAAATTCTGCTGTAACCTGATATATCTGTTTCTAAAAGGGGAAAATGTTTTGGAATCGGCAGCGTGCCTGCAAAGGCAGTTTGAGATTAGCTGACAATTGCTTTATAATTGGACATGGTGAACTGGTGAACAGCGAAGTCATTCACATGAAATTATTTGCACAATATTCTTGTAAGCCTTTTTTAAATTTAGCAAATAAAATTTTCTTACAAATTTAATTACTTATAATTCTGTATTTCCACAGATGTGCAGGGTCTTGAACACTGGGGCAAAGAAGTAGGTAAGAAAGACTATAAAAGCAAAAGCTGCCAGTCCGTAACAGATGTATTCATGTATTGTAGTGATGGACATGAGAGGAACCATGGCATATCTATGTTACAAAGCCAGGTGGTTGCCCGGTGCCAGGGTAACCTGAACACAAAGAAATTCCAGATGACCTGAGAGTTTGCTGAAAACCTCACATTGGTTCATATTTTATTGCATGTGACCCTGGAGTTTTACAATGTACTTCTATCCTATGTGGATCCAAAGTGCTGTTCTTTGTTTAATGATCAATTGTTATATTACTTCGTATCGTAAGCATGCGTGTAATAGATGCTGAACCAGAAAGTTCCTGCCCTGAAAAGCTTATGCAAGACAGCCTGTTCTGTTGGAAATCTCTTTAATGCTGCCAGTAATTTACCAGTTGCCATGAAGAGTTTCCAACAGTAAGGGTTCAAGAGATACCAATGTGCTTATACCCTGAGCTCTTGTGAAATAGTCTTGAGTGTTAGCTTACAAGAAATCTGGCTGTGTTTCAGGTATCTAATGTTATTTCAAGTGGCTTGCTCTATGTGTAGTTAATTTTAAAAGGGTTTAATATTTTAGGACACTCTTCCTGCAGCGGATTCTTGCAGTAGCTGTAATAAAGGGAACTTCTTCTTTCCCTCCTCTGGTGTATATGAGTAAAGGCTGGTCACAGACTACAATATGCTGACTTCTCACAGGCATGCTTTCACCTGAAAATAGTACCTCCCTCCTTCCCTGGTACTGAAAGTCAATTTGGATCTTTTAAGTATTTCTGATTATTGACATCATCAGTAAAGGTTCTTTACAGGTACTGTATACTTGAGGCAGTTCTATTAGCTCCAGGACTATTTGTTGTTTTTAAAAGAATATTTACTTTCATATAATCATTTTGAGGGTAACAATTTCCTAACTGGAAAAAGTTGTATATGATGTGTAACTTTTTTTTTGTTGTTAAATAAATTTGTCAAACCAGGCCAACAATGCAGAAATACTGGTTCTACTAGTTACACTCTTTTAGAAAACCCAAGTTCTTTGGAAGTGACTTTGTGTACTGGTTTCACCACACACACAGTGTATGCAGAGCTGAGGTACGGTATTTTCAGCTCTTGTAGTAGTGTTTTGGCTAAAACACTGTTTCTTTGTTATCAGTACAAGTTGCAGATTCAGTAAGCTACTTAGAACTTGATTGTTCTGGCTAGTTTCCAGCTTAACTGTACTTTGGCTAAGTGGACTTACCTGTTCCTTAAACTGGCTAGTCATTATGTGATTTCTCATTACCTTCACCTGGAGCTGTGACATGTCATTAAGGCTGGTTGCTGCTGTTTTGTTCAGTAATTGATAATATTGCAATAATCAGTGAAGTTATTCTGACAGAGAGATGTGTGCCTTTTAATTTCCTTTTGCAGGGAATTGAAACAGTGTCCAGAGCACGTGGTGTTTTATTAGAAAATGTGCATACCTATGCCTTTCACCCTCAAGCAGACATTCGTACAGCTAATGATACTTAAAATTTGTTTTATTGGCACTGTAACCTAGCTTTTCTGAGTTTGGTATTCAACCAATGAACAGTGCTTATTGTCTGGTCTTGAAGGAGCTGAATGTTTCTTGCAGCTCTTGATTTAGTAAGGCTAATTCCAGAGCAGGATGAGTGCACATTAACCCACGACTTACCAGTATTTGATTGGCGCAGTACATCTACAGACTTTGACTCTGGCAAGTCCTTTACAGAGGTGGAGGTGAAGGATTGTGTGGGCTGGGGGAGAAAAAGCAGAAGCAAAAATCAAAGCTTTCACCCATTTTTGCTGGATGGGTGAGTGATGAAATCAGTGCAGGGAGCAATAGAGCAGGAGATCACAGGGCTGCATTGGCCTGTCCCCTTACACTGGTGAGCCAGGCGCTGCATACATGACCTCAGCATGGTCACCTGCCTTGCTGATGGCACCCCCTGCATTTTGAAGCACAGATTACCTCTGTGCTAGGCTGGATTTTTAGGTTTTGTCTGCTCTCACTGATCATAAGTAAGGATTTGAAAGAAATGAGCGGTGCAGATGTTTCCCTAAATTTTGGGCTCTGATCTCTTTCTTTACTTCTGGAAACCTTAATTTTTGAACATTAGTTATGTTTAATTCAATTTGACCTGACAGTGTCCCTTTAATACCACATTATGCAAGGATCTCAGACAGTAAAGATATTGGAGAAGTGATTTAAAGCAATTTTCTAAAAACTACTCATGTGCCTTAAATTTCAGAGCCAAACTCTTGCCACTCTGTTGACTAAATCAGTCTAGAAATCTCCAAAGCCTCTTCTGAGGCAGGGAAGTATAAGCAGCAATCCTAATCCTCAGACTGGCGAGAAATGAGAAGCCAAAACTCCCAAATAGATATTTCAGGACTTCATTAGAGAAAAATTGGAAGGAAGGTTGCAATATAAACTTGGCTTCAGGTCTTTGATATATCAGAACAGGAATTTGCCAGTCAGAAAGTATTTTTGTCTCCTTTAGGGTTTGGTGGCAGAAAGGTTACATGTTCGTGCTGGCCGAGGTATATGTACCTCACTGTAGTGACAGGAGAAATTTCCATTTATTGTTAAATTATTACATTAAATTATTTGGAATGTTAGAGTTTTGTGAAAGGAGATATACATGTTATAGAGGTCTTTTACAAAACTAGGAACCAAGAGCAAATAGATTGCATTTCTGAAGTCTTGTTTTTATGTTTTTACTTGCCCAGCCCTGAAGCCATGTATAACTGTAAAAACCATTAATTTTTAAAACCCTTTCCTGATCATACAATTAGCTTGAAAACCTAAGCAAAGCCTTCGATGAAGAAGTTAATATATTATTATGCTGCAGATTTTATATGCTGGAGATTTTACCTGTATTAAACGAAGAATAATTTTAAGTATGTATCTCACAGGGGTTTTTTTGAAAATTTAAAAATTTATGCTTCACAAGATGGAGTACAGTGATGCAGTCCAGCACTTTACTTTTTCGTGTTGTTTTCCTATGGTTGATTGGAATTTCAATATATGTGTTTTTCAGTGATCTGTTGAAGAACTTCCTTGAAGAAAAATAATTGTGTTTTTTGTTATATTCACATGTTTGTCATTTGAGATAAAAATAAATGTTAAAATTACAGGCTTCATGAGAATCATATACAGATGATAGGCTATATAAGTACTTCTTTTTAAAATGTGAAAACTACAGGAATCAAGGAGGTGAAGGAGTGTAGCATATTCTGGCAAACTCTAAATGAGCAAAGATTAATGGAGAAATATCTGTAGCTGTTACGTCTCTTTGCCAGACAGGGTGAAAACTCCCAATGTTCTATCAATTGCACTTTGAAATGTTGTTTTCATTCATATTTACTGAGAATCCTGAAGTGGAGTTAGCTGTTGTATTGTGCTGTATTTGTGCAACTGGGTGAGGAGCATCCTTTGTGCTTTGAGATTCAAAGGTCAAATAAATTTCATAGTGACCTTACTCATTTGGAATAATTGGGATTTTTTTTTCAATGACCTGTGTAGTAGCAAGGACAAATTCATGACATGTGATCCAAAGCTTATAGAGTTCTTTTTCCATCGGCTTTGCGGGACCTTGAGCCCGAACCATTGTGACTACAGTAGCCTGATCAGCTGTGGTGTGTGTTGATAACTGCCCTTACAGCCTCAGGTGCAGAGAAGCACAGGTGCTTTTGAATCAAATTGAAAAATGATACGCAAAACCTCCAGAATTGTAAGCATTGTTATTTTCATCTTAAGCCCAAATCACCCTCTGAAATATTGAAAATGGAAATTTCTTAAAGCACAGTATGTCTTTTAGGAGACAGTTTAGCTGATATCAGAAAGCTGATAGTAGAGCAGATGTCTTTTCATCTCCCTTGTTAGATATTATAACGTTAACTCACACAGTATATTGCTATTGCTGAGGACTGTAAGTTACATTTATGAATATTTTAGTTATATTTTCGTTATGAAATAACCACATCAAACAGCGGATATATAGTAGAAGACTTTCTTGAAAATGCTTGATTTCCAGAGTTTATCATGCTGGAGGTAAAGTAGCTCACTGGGAGCTACTGTGAAATGCCAACGCCTTGCCCAAAATTTCTTTGAACTCTTAGTGTTCCTACTAAATTAAAATGACAGCATTTGGATGTTGTTCTTCTCTCACAAGGCCTCAAAATGCTATAAGGCTTGTCAACCTCTTGTCCCTTCTGTCACACCCTTTCCCATTGATGAAAAGTTTAATAAGAGTCATTCTTATACAAGGCATGCCATAACATAAAAATGGTTTTTGTTCCTTAGTTCTGGTGGAAAAAAAATTACCAGAAATAGTAATGGGTTTCAGAAAAATAAGAGACCTGTGGTATTGTAGTACTAGAAACATTTTGGTGTTTACTTGATAGTTCAAGCAAGTAGAACTAAGTGGTTTAGGAAGCATGAAACAATATTGATTACTCAGGAGACTGCTACCTAAAGCCCTGCCCTCAGGTCATGAAATTTGCTTTACCGTTTCCAGTGTTTTTCTCCGGATTTAATTTTTTGCACTTTGTTTTCAATATGTGTCTTTCAAAGTTAATCTGTTTTCTTTTATGCCAATGCTCTGTGCAGCCCAGAGAATCTTCCTCACTGTTTCTCCTTCATTCAAAGCTCAACCAGACAATTGAGTTAATTGCTCCCAGAAGAACACACATGCACACCAATACCAGCAAACTGCTTTTTAATTATCTCTTTCATCTTTGTTGGTCAGGGTCTGTTTCAGCATACATTAAAACTAGAGGTGGGACGTAATTAGTCTTGAATGAAGGTGGATACCCATGTGCAGACAAGCATGTTCAAGTAACTCATGGCCCTCTATAACTGCATGACTAGCTGGGCCTGCTTTATTAAGAACCATAATTCCATTTAGGAGATAGAAATAGGTATTTTTATGAGTTATTGTTGAATTCTATCCACAAAATGCTCACAGCAGTACTCTTCATAAGTAGAATTACTGGCATTCTCATGAATGGAATTCTTCTCTAAAAAGCCCACCTGTTACACACTCTGAGTGCTAGGTCTAGGTCCCTGCTTTTGTATTTCACTGTAGTCCCAGTCCAGCAAACATATGACTAGAATGAACTTAGTATTTACTCTGTTAAGAGTAATAAAGGAAGGACTCAACCATGGTAAAATGAAAATCTTGCCTTTTTTGACACAACTTCAGTAAGACTGTCATTTGCTAGTCTTCTGGCGGAAGGAGAGAGCAATCCTTAACGTAATTCTGATTCATGCTTGCCAGTTTCTCTATTGTACATGTGCTTGGTAGAACTTCTAAATAATTTTAATGGTGGCAGTAATTTTTAATATTGATCTTTCTGTGGAATTCTGTAAAGCTTGGAGGTGAAGGGCTAGGACTATCTAGAGCTGTAGTTTCAGCTTATCGTGTATCCCATCCCAACATGATGGGAATTGTTCTCAGTTATGTTATTTGTATAGAGCCATACTGTCATTACAGCACAATTTTTGGCATCACATTCCAAAGTTCAGGAATACAATTATATTTGAATTGTCATTTTAGTACCCCAAATCTTGGATTGAAGAGGTCTTCAGTAAAAGAGAATGTGCACACATCATTCCCAGCTCAAAAGATCTACACAGGTAAAACTATGAATTTCACTTTCTTTCTGTTACATTTAGAAATAATCACAATAATGTCTTAAGGCCATTGTGTGTGGTTTTGATGGTGTTTTTCAGTCCTAGTTGGTGATTGCTGGTTTATGGGTTTTTATGGATCCTGTCATCAGTACATTTTAAATAAGGCTGTTCATTTGAATTAGAAATTGGCAGCATTTAACCTTCCTAGGCTTCTTAGATTTGTTGCTCTCAGTTCAGTAACCAAAACTGGTATGGTATCCAGTTGAAAGACTGAGTTGCATGGACTTATTGCTGTACTGTTTTCTCCCTTCTTCTGAGACAGAAGTTTCTGCTCAGACTGGTGTAGAGTATGAAAGGAGTAAGAAAGATATCAAATCCTCAATCTGTGTTTTAGGACCTGGGAAGGTAAATGTAATTTGACATTCCAGATTGTGTATCTAGTGGATGGTGATGCTTAAATAAACTCAATGAGAACATTTTCTGAGGATCTAAAATTGTGATATTGATCCTATGGTTTTGAGCACATAGTTAAGTGTAGCATAGATAAGATAGATATTCATCGGTGAAATGAGGATTTGATATACATTTGGATATGTGAAATGTCAAACAAATCACTAAAATTATCCGCTACATCTTCCAGAGGTTAGTGCAGTTGACAATCTGTTATGCTGTTGATGAGAGTTTTTCCACAGTTGAATTCATACTTTGAGAATAGCATTAGAGATGTCTTATTTTATACAAGCATGTATTAATTATCCACCTTTTGTCACAGATGTCCTGCAGGGCGTCAGGTGTGCCAGAATTTAATCAGGTAAGAGTGCATAAATATATATCTATGATTTTCATAGTGACTTAGTAATAGGCATTCCTAGTCAAGGAACTAATGACAAAAGAAATGTTCTTCCTTTTATATGGTCAGAGCAGCATTTCTAAGAGTGTGCTGGAGAATGCTTAGCATAAATATAAGTAGAATAAATTGTGTGATAGCACTTAATTTATTTGAAATAGAAAATTTTTTACAAATACCTTGTGTGGATGAGTATGTCTTAATCTGAGGAGTGAAAGCCAGGAGCGCATCTTTCTATGAGAGACCATTCCAGCTATATCCTGGATTATATGAAGGAGAGTGAGACAAAAGCAATGGATGACAGTAAGAATTATGAAAGGAAGAAGAAGAAAATGAAGGGAGAAGAAAGGGGGTAATAGAAACATCCCTGAAAAAGGTCTTCTGAAGATTTTTCAACTTCTCTGCTGTAAGCATTGAGTCCCTGCTTTTGGGAAAGCAAGCAACAAAAATAGCATCACTTTGGCGCTTTTAAGTAATTTGTGGTTTTTTTCATACAACTTGTATTTTGTGGCTTGTATTAATTAGTTGTTTTCAATCCAACATTTGTCATTCAGCTGATGGTACCAAAGAGTTTTGGTACTATGTATTTATGATAAGAAATTATAGAAACAGGTGTAGAGTGAGATGAACATGAGAATCAAGAAGGCAGTCATGGTGTGGAGGTTTGGGTTGGCTCCCTGCCAAAAGCCAACGGCAGCCACACGGCTTCCCCCCCACCCCAGGAGAAAAGGAAAAAAAAACCAAAAGAGAATTGTAGTAAAAGTATATATATATTCACATATATTACAAATATATACAATCAAACACTATGAATCTACAGAATAAGAACCCCAAACAACTCCAAAAGGGAAAAGAGGGAAGGGAAAGGGAAATGGGACAAAAATGGGTAAGAACAAAGCAAAGACAGATATACACACACTCATAAACTCAGGGAAAAAAGCTCAATAAGTAACTAATACAATAAAATCTCACCAAAAGTAACTTCCCTTAAGAGAAGCAGTAGAGATCTCCACCTCCGGATGAGTGAGGCACCAGTGTCTCTGACAGGCCTCAGCTCACATAGATAAGAGCTGAGCCGACATAGAGACCTGATGTCCTCCCCAGCACACGAAAGGAAGAGAGAGAGAGGGAGGCAACTCCCCAATCTTATATACCCCTGATTACGTGAAGGAATGGTGTGGAATACTTCCTTAGTTATAACCTGGTTACTAGGGAAGGCCCAGACCAAAACCAAGAAAACTAAACCACCACACATGGTCAGTATAACTATATTTACTCTTTATGATAAAGTATCTGTCCATTGCATGTTTCATTGTGGGAGTAGTTCCCTTGCCTCCAGTGTTTACTAAATTCAGACCCAGGGATTTCAAAGTTCAGCATCCAAAAGCTGTCGTTCCTTTCAGGGAATTTGATCTTGATAGTCCTAAAGAGAAAGGTTCAAAGATTCCCAGTGAGATTCTTTTAAGAAAGTCTGTATACCATAGTGACTATCCAGTTTGCTCAACTGTAGCTGACACAGTGTGCGAGGAGGCCAGTGGAAAAAGCCCACCTGTCATACACTCTGAGTGCATGACAGTTCTGTTGGAACAAAAATTTGATTTCCTTGACATCTGTTTTTCGAGACCTCTCAAAGCTGAAGCAACAGAAAACGAGTTTCCAATAACTGATGACTAGCAAGCTGGTGCCAAATAGTCCTGTCATGTGCATGAGCAGGATTATCTGACTTTTCATTATGCTTCACATTTTACTTTGCTTCTAAAATTTATGTGAAATGAGAATCATGTTTTACAAAAATTAAATAAAATACTCCTTAAAATTAGATCACTGTAAAGGGCTGATATGCAGAATGGTGCTGGCCTTGTAAGGCAAATGATTTGCATGGCATCTGTTTAGAAAATTTCAACTCTGTCTAGCAGAATGGTGTCATGTATATTTTGAATAAAGATTCAAAGAGTTTTGCAGGTTTTCTGGAAGAAGATATACAAGGGGGAATTTAATGCTTCCTGCTAACCTGCAGATACGCAGCTGGGTATCTAGAGTTAACTTATCCTTCAAAATATAGTAATTAAATCCCATATAAAGAAAAACTACAGCAGTTCTGTAATCCTCCCCCTCTACCCCTGCAGAGTGACCATATTGTAAAGCGGTCTGGGAAGCTTATTAGTGTGAAAATTACCCTGAGGAGATGGAAATACAAACTAAGATTGCCTTCCACCAAACTAGCCTCCTAATCACAGTTTAGCTGCATGAATGTGAATACTACAGTGGAAGAGGGAGGAAGAAAAACAAAATGTGTACTGTAGTTGACGGGTTTGTTTTTTCTCTCACCTTTCTCTGTCAAGACATCCTGTACCTTTGTGTGTTTTTATCCTGTACTTGTTTTTTTGCTTTTTCCTGAGCATTTCATGTTGCTTAGGTTCATATGAATCTGATTTGTCAGTTTATGTTTGCAGAATGTCTGTGGATGTCTGATGTTCATTTCAGTTAGCCATTGTCTTGCAAGTACATTTTCCCAAATAGTAACTGTTCCTGTCTTCTTGTATATCTCAGTGTGTACACAGAGCTTTGTTCTAGGAGAACTTTTCTATTCCTAAGAAGGTGAAATAATTTTCACATGATAGTTTCAACTGACTGTACTGTATTTATTAGATCAGCCATGAAACAGGTTTTCAGCCTCCTGAGATCTGTAGTTTTCCACAACAGTCCAAAAATCATGTGAATAGACTTGATGCCTACTATTTGACCTGATATTGTAAGCAAATGAAATCTGTTAATGATTTCTTACTTGCAGAGAACTTCCAGGATTTGCTAACAGTTTATGAATGGGTTTTGTAACTATTTGCTAATTCTAAGTAGAATGACTCCATTTAGTAGTTGCTAATCAAATCTGAGTAATTTACTGGCACCTTTGTCCATGCTCCCCTGGTGTTTTTAAATGGCCCCTATCTACTCTTCTGTGCAGCACTCACAAAAACACCCACAGAGTGGTTAGACTGATCTCACTATATGAATATTCAGAAATGCCGTGCCAAATTTCTGCATCTGAATTACTTTCACAAATTGTCTATATATCTGACCTTTAAGGCCAAATTTTTGGACACAACTTCTAAATTGCTGCCTGCTAGGGCACTGGGTATTGTAGTCTGACTAGTGCAGTTACTTCAGTGCTGACTCTCTGGGTTTCTTCTTGTTGCTCAAAGTGTGACATTTCTAGCAGCCTATTTTTGTGTTACTGATAATTTGTGTTACTGCCCCCACCTTCTCCAGCAGGTTGATGAGCCTTTGAGGCAAAGAAGGCAAAGCCATTGCAAAGATGCTTTGTATCAATGCATATCATAATATGCTTAGGATCATAGGGTAGCTCAGGCTGGGAGGAACATATTCTTCAGTATCAGCCCCTGCCCAGAGCATGCTCAGCCAGGGGGGTAAGAAGAGGATGCTCAGGGCTTCACTCAGTTGCAACCCCATGGATGGAGAGAGCCCACCCTCCCCAAGCCCCGATTTCACTGCTCGGTAGTCCTCCTGGAAAAAAGTCTTCTTTCTATTTTCAGGCTTCCCTTTTTCAGATGTGCTGATGCCTCTCACCCTCCTGTCATGCACATTGAAGAACCCTTCTACATCTCTATCCACTTTCATCAATGCCAGGTGTGTTGTTAGAGCCCCTGAAGCCATTTCTCCTCCCAGCTGAACGATTTGCAATCACACAGTCTCTTCTCAGTGAGCAAGGGCTCCAGCCTCATCATCAGTCACCAGGATAGTCACTCATCAGTTTGCTAAGGTGTCTCTTCTGTGTTGGCGGTGCAAACTGGTGGTGGTACCCAGACAGCGGCTGAGAAGCACCGAGTAGAGCGGACAGTTGTTGCTGTCCCCTGCCTCTCAGGCCATGTCCTCCTCACACCACCCCAGGCACAACTAGCCCCTCTTGCTACCTAGGCACATGGATGGTCCAGGCTTGGTTCACTGTCCACCAGCACCTGCAACCATGCCCCAGAGCTGCCTCCTCCCCAGAGCTTCATGTTCCTTCCATCCCCTCCTCCAGATTGCTGGTGGAGAGGCTGTACAGGCCCTGTACAGACCCTCTGGGACCCTGCTTGATACTGGCCCACTACACAAGCAGGTCCCCACCTGCCAGCATGTCCCTTCCAGACTAATGTCACAGACCAGCTACTAGAGCCTGCCTAGAGTGGAGGAAAGGTGATATCTGCTGCTCTCCTCTCATCCCCACACTTACGTTGCAGAAGGCAGTGGGGTGGATCAGGCATGAGTGACCCTTGGTAAATCCTTGCTTACTTCTTCCTGTCAATGTCTGTGCCCTCATCTGCTCAGATGTGGGCTCCAGGAGGTCTTGTTCCTTGATTTTACTTGGAACTGATGGCCAGCTGACTGGCCTGTTGTTTTTTGCCCTTTTTTGAAGGCAGATGTGACATTTGCCTTTCCATTTATTGGGGACTTCCCTGATCTCCAAAGTGTTGGAGACCTGATGGAAACTGGCCGTACAAAGACATCAACCACCTGTCTCAGCACCCTGGGGTGCAGCCTGACAGGTCCCAGGGATGTGTGTGAGTCAAATGCTTCTGTGTGATCCTGACTCAGCCATCATCTCAGGCTGTAGTGCCAGTCTTCCTTGCACCCTGTCACTGTGCACACAGCAGAAAACATCACCAAAAAAACCTGCCAAGCAGCTCTATGTAATGGATTTTTAATAGCTTCCTCAACCCTCCTGAGAGTCAGTTAGTCTTGGCTTTTGATGTTCCAGGCAGTTCAGGAATCTTTACCATTTTGTCCCTTCGTGCTAGATGGCTGGAGAGACCAAGCATGCCTCACTGGAGTAAAGCATGAGCTATTTGGGAAGTACCATTCCTCTGACTTCATACCTCTTACTATGGTTATCTCTGAGGCAAGAGCATCTGCACATACCTTGTACACACACATGTTAGGTGTATATGTGATTTCTCCACTGCCTACTCTACAACACTGAGCTGTTCTGAGCACAGTTCATCTCTGGGTACATACACATGTAAATGTTAAATTTATAGTGCAAATGATGTGAGTTAATAAAATAGTTCAGTGTTCACTGGGCATCTCGGTTTCAAAGTTACTGCACTGATTTTTCCTGTGAGATGCTTGGTTGTTTTCCGCAGAATGTCTGCTTTGAAAAGGGAGGTTGCTTTGGCTCTTGTTCCTCTTGCAGGGGCTCCTAATGTGACTTAGTATGGTTCAGTAATGCATGAGATAGTCATGCTGTGCTAACATTTTGATGATGGACTGTAATGAATTCAAACTTTAGAAAATGTAATCCACTAATGATGAGCCTGATTCCTTTTCAGTGCCATCTTTCCAAGTAGTGGCAATTGCTGAATCAAACTGTGTAATGTATCCGAGTAATGTAATTCATGATTTGATTGGAACTGCTATTGGTTCTTTTTTGGAATGACTCTTGGATAAAAAGTCATGTTATTGTGAGACCACTCTAGGAGCAGTACAGTGATCAGTAGATGTTTTTGGGACCAAAGGGCAATAAAGAATCTATTTTTTTCCACATCTTTCATGTAAAGATCAATTTTTTTTTTCCTGATGTTTGCTGTTACCCTTTTTGAGTCTTCTCAAAAAGCAAGCAGAAAAAATAGCTCTGATATAGGGAATTTTTCCCTCTAAAGACCAATAATAGGATCAGAACTCTCTTCTGGTCCTTCTTTTGATATAGTCAGGGAGAGTTATAAAGAAGTACAGTCATTGACCTCATGCTCTTTGTGGTCAGATTTTATCCAAATCTCTGTCCCTTGTGCTAGCTGCAAAGCAGATACATTGCTCTGAAACATTTTTAGTTTACGTATGTCTCTGTTCTGAGTCCACATGTTGTCAGCAGTATCTTCCATTTGTGTTGATCCCTCACAGTCTTCTAAAAGAGTAATTTGATTGTATTATCTGAAACTGAATTAGTGTGACTGTTTTATTCTCCACTGGTTTATCTATGAGGAGACAAAATTACAATGGGTTTTGCTTTTGCTGTCATCAAAATGAAGTCCCTAGATCACAGAATTACAGAATGTCCAAAGTTGGAAGGGAACCTCAAGGATCATTGAGGCCAGCTCCTGGCCCTGCACAGGACCCTCCCCAAGGGTCACACCATGTGCCCAAATCTCTAGTTTTTTTCAGCAGCTCCTGTGTACCCTCTGCTAATCCTTGAGTTTTTTTCCTGTTGCTACCGCAGTACAAATGGTTGTGGAGTCATGCATTGAGCCAGATGGAGTAATACGTCTGTCTGGAGTAACTTGACAAAGAAACCCCTCTCTGTGATGCTTTCCCCTGCACCCCAACCCACTGCGTGCAGGCTAGATAATTCCCTTGTCACTTTTTGGAGGATTCATTTGTAAGCACACGCCTGACTTCTTTCTGGCAAGTGCCTGAAGTTCAGTGAAATCCTACTATTTGTCTCAGCCAGGAAAAAGGCATAGATGATATAGATTAGCTAATCTACACTGAAGACTCAGTTTCATTGGGTTATTAATTCTGCAAGAGCATGGGAGGCTTTCTTTCCCAGTCTGCTTTTGCAGAGCATTGCATCAACCAAATGTAATTTGCCTGTGTTGAAAAAAATGGACTGCAAACATAATTTCATGGCTTCTAGATATCAAAAGGTGCCTTAATAAAGCAGCTCGCTTGCTACAGTTCCTTGGGGTTGTTTTGGGATTTTTGGATGGTTGGTTTTTAAAAATCTATTTCTTTTTCACCAGTTAGTTCTCAGTCACTTCCACTGAAAACTCTCGTTTTGAATGTACATCCTCAGAATTTTGCAGATGTTTACATCTAGCCTGCCCCTAAAGCAACAAGCAGTAAATCTGAGTCCAGAGGCAGTCACTGAGTTTGGGTTGTTGGAGGATGATCAGTTTCTTAAAAGAGGAAAAGTGAAGAAGAATTTAGCTCCATTTCCAGGGGTATATTAGTTTCTGAAATGTCTAAAAGAAAACTGGACTGCCAGATGTCCCTATAAATTACATTGAAGCTAATCTTGTAGAACAGACTGGAGCCTGTCAAAACCTGTGTGGTAGTAATACTGATTGAATTTGGAATCTGGGTTATTATTCCAGTTGCAAACCTTTAATACTAACAAAATTTTTGCTGTATTTCTGTCCTGGTTGAGCCAGGATATGGTTAATCTTTGTCAGCAGGGGGCATGGCTAGGACCAGAGGTTATTCTGTATCACCTCATGTCATTGCAGGGGGCAGGAAATATCTTTCAGGGAGGAGTGGTCCCTTCTGGCAAAGGTTAGTTGGGTATTGTGTATTGTCCCGTGGTCCATGTGAGTCATTCATTTCTTGTACCCTCTGTCATAAGTACTGTTAGTGTTACTGTTTGCTTTCTTATCTCATTGCTGTTTCCGTTAAATAGTTCTTATCTCAACCCACAATCTTTACCTTTTGTGCCTTCAATTCTCCAGCCTGCCAGAGGAGGAGTGGGATTGGGATGGGGGCAGGGGTGGGGAGGGGCGAGTGAGCAGTTTGTGGTTTGTAGAGTCTCAGTGGGAGTACTAAACTGGGAAGTACCATTCCTAAACNTTGCAGATGTTTACATCTAGCCTGCCCCTAAAGCAACAAGCAGTAAATCTGAGTCCAGAGGCAGTCACTGAGTTTGGGTTGTTGGAGGATGATCAGTTTCTTAAAAGAGGAAAAGTGAAGAAGAATTTAGCTCCATTTCCAGGGGTATATTAGTTTCTGAAATGTCTAAAAGAAAACTGGACTGCCAGATGTCCCTATAAATTACATTGAAGCTAATCTTGTAGAACAGACTGGAGCCTGTCAAAACCTGTGTGGTAGTAATACTGATTGAATTTGGAATCTGGGTTATTATTCCAGTTGCAAACCTTTAATACTAACAAAATTTTTGCTGTATTTCTGTCCTGGTTGAGCCAGGATATGGTTAATCTTTGTCAGCAGGGGGCATGGCTAGGACCAGAGGTTATTCTGTATCACCTCATGTCATTGCAGGGGGCAGGAAATATCTTTCAGGGAGGAGTGGTCCCTTCTGGCAAAGGTTAGTTGGGTATTGTGTATTGTCCCGTGGTCCATGTGAGTCATTCATTTCTTGTACCCTCTGTCATAAGTACTGTTAGTGTTACTGTTTGCTTTCTTATCTCATTGCT
>VWZF01004903.1:22248-43184 GCA_013396755.1 Sclerurus mexicanus | reverse complement strand
TGGCCATTGACTATGGAAATGATACCTGTGCTTGTGTGTGTGTATATATAAATATATATATATATATATATATGTATGTATGTAGTTGGAAAGTGTACAATTCGGGTGTGATATATATGGTGTAGTATAAGGGGTGTAAAATGTCCTGATTCTGGCCAGGACAGGGTTATTCTTTGCAGTAGCCAGGCGGGGGCATGGCTAGGACATGGAGGTTATTCTATACCACCTAACATCGTTGCTTGGAGTGTCTTCCAGAGAGAAAGGGTCCCTTCCCTGACCCTGGGTCAGTGTAGCATGGCAGAAGGAGTGGCTGAGTATTGTCTGTTGTTGAACAGTTTCTGTATGAATCGTTCATGTCTTGTACCCCCTGTCATTAGTATAGTTGCTGTTACTGTTTGTTTCCTTACCTCATTGTTTCCAGTAAGTAGTTCTTATCTGAACCGACAGTCTTTACCTTTTTGCCTTCAATTCTTCTCTCCAGCCTGCCAGAGGAGGAGCGGGAGAGGGGAGGGAGTGAATGGCATGTGGTTTGTAGAATCTCAGTGGGAGCACTAAATTGGGGAGTACCATTCCTAAGCTACGACAATTTTTCCCAACATTGCACTTCAATCCATATGTTTGATATATTCACTTTGCTGGCATCCAGTGGTTTATATAAAGGTCACCCTGAAATTCTTCTCCTGACTATTGGTGATAATTCCTAGATCTTTCTTCTGTCCCTAGAATAACCTGTGGTAATACCCATAGCAAACCTCAGTGTTCTACATTTCTCTGAATTGGAATATAAGACCAGTAAAGCTGAGCTGCATTGCTCAGATCAGAATTTCTGTATGAGGCTCTCAGACTGTTACAGAATCAGACAGAATCAGACCATGGTTTGGATTGAAAGCAACTTTTGAAGACTATCTAGTCCAACCTGCCCAACTGTTATCAGTGTTTCTCAGGTAGAGAACAAATTCTATATCCAACAAAACATATTTATAGTTTAATTCAATGTCATTTCGCCATTGTTGAGATGTTTTCAGTACGGTTAGTTTTTATTATATTCCACGCACAAAACCCAAATATCCTTCTTTGTACAAAAGCCATTTGGGCTATTCAGGGAAGACTCTAGAGTTGTATGCGAGTTTGATACAAGATAATTTTTGTATTTTTAATGTGAGGTGTTGTTGTGGACGTTTGATTGGAGAACACCCAGGCATAGACTGCAACTGGCCTGTTTCTCAGGCTGGTTCACAGGGGGATGGTGGAGAATGGTCTGTGCAAAAACACACGAAGATGAGCCCAACGGATGCATTTGGAACCATCAGTTTTCAAGATGGAGACCACACTTACCATGCCAAGGTAACAGACAATGTATTTATATGTCCAACTTATTTTTAAAATTTTGGCATTAGAAAGGCAAAATGTGGTTTTGGATGAATATCAGATTGATTGTCTTAAGAGGGAGGGGGCTCTACAAGTAAATCAGGTTAGTCTGTGTATGATTTTTTAACTTTTAACTTCACGTTAGTATGATGAAACATAGACTGGCTGTCTGTATTGCCTCAGATGTATTTTTGTGTCAATTTTAGTGGTATTATGACATTTGTAATCCCTCACAAAATCTGAAGGATAATACTGCTGAGAACTTTGTAATGTGTTGCAGTTTCTTCTCTTAGAGAATATAAAAGATGCTTATTTAACCCATTGCTATTATTTTTTCTAGTATATTAGACTCTCTTATGATAGCAGTTTGGATCAGCTGTTGCACCTGATAGTTAAAGAATGGCAGATGGAGCTGCCAAAGCTAGTGATCTCTGTTCATGGAGGCATTCAAAATTTCAAGCTTCCCTCAAAGGTCAAGCAGGTTTTCAGCAAAGGATTGGTGAAGGCTGCTGAGTCTACAGGAGCATGGATAATTACAGAAGGCATCAACAGCGGTAGTGTAATTCTTTGCTTCAGTCATCCTTTGCTGTTCTTTACCTGCATAAGAGCATATACATTCAGGTCAAATACCATGAAATTGTTTGAAAATTGGTGATATATTAATATAAAATAAAGCTGATTTTTTTTTTAAGGAAAAATAGATAATTCAAAGAATGTCATCACGTTACTTTACTGTTGAAAGGCATTTGAATATTTTTCATATTTTTTTTTTACAGCTCAGAGTATTCTACATGTAATATGAAACACTGTATTTAACCAGAACTTATTTGCAGCCAATTTATCTTCTTCATTAGAATATATAGGTTCTAAGGACTTTGACTGGTCTTTTTGAAACAGTTTTCAAATTTGAATTTAATTTGTGTTTTATAATTAAGAAAGTTTTGAATTAGGAAAATTTACTAATTAGTCTATTAGTATCTGCAACTCCCTTTATAGTACTTTCAAAACTGAGGGGTCAGTAAGCCATGGAACTGAAAGAGTTTTACTTCTTTAGCTGTTATTCAGTCTGGTGATCTTACAGGAGAACTGTCTTGTGCATTTATGTAAACAGCGAAGTTTTATGGATGTAGAAAGCACCATTAGCAACATATAAAAGTCGTATTAATTTGAAATATATGCTGATTTTGAAGCATTATTGCATTACATCTGAGCCTCATGATTCCTGAAGTGTGCATCGAATGTACAAGTTGTGTGGGATGTTTTTGTTAAAACATAGCCATAGAATAAATTAAGTGGTGGGAAACCCCTTCTTGGTGTCCTGTAGTAGGTCTCTGAATATAGATAAAAAATTGTGATGTGATTGTCTGTTTAGGAGTGTCCCGGCATGTGGGGGATGCACTGAAAGGCCGTGCCTCACCACACCTGAGAAAGATCTGTGCTATTGGGATTCCTCCGTGGGGTGTCATTGAGAACCAGAGGGATCTAATTGGAAAAGATGTGAGTTGGATGCATTTTAATAATAAAAGCCTTCATATTCATGGGATGTTACCGCTTGCATACTTGATTTTCTTCTTGGCTCATTTCACTGTGTGGACACTTTTTCTCAGTAACATAAGCTTAGATTTTACTCAGCAGTGCGAAATCAGTGACTGATTTTGTTCAGCCACTCATTCTGTGGCATGTTGGGACAGTGTTCTGCTTTTCATATGTAAATGAATAATTTTAAAATATTTCTCACAGGAAATTGCCATTCCTTTTTTAAATTTTGTAATTAATTAGAAAACTCTCATGTGGTTGCGAAGTATGTGTTTCTATATTAAGCTCCAAAATGAGCACTCAGGTTAGTGGTGTACACTAATAGGCTATTAATATATGTGACTTTTATTCACAAACTCTAACTTTATGTGAGGGCCAGTGTGAGGGCACAATCTACTTAACTATCTAAAAGTACTTGAAAAGTAAGGTGAAATCATTCCTGATAAATATTAACTCATCTGTTTTTAATTGGAATATGATTTACGGGAACTATGCCGTTGTTTTTCAGCTATTGCAAGAAAAGTCAGGCAAGGATTAGATTGCAGTCCTTACATTGCAATTTAAGTATTGCAAGCCTAATCAGTAATGTTTTCTATGCTATTAATTGGGGTATTGCTGTTAGGAATCAAATGCAAAAAAGCTTGATGGAGGATTTCAGACGTCACAATATGATTAATACATACAAATGAGGCAACAGAAATGGTGATATTTTGTTTTTTTCCTTAAGGGTCTTTTTAATTTGGTTTTCCCAGGTAGTTTGCCTGTACCAGACTCTTGGTAACCCACTCAGCAAGCTGAGCATGCTGAACAGCATGCATTCTTGTTTTCTAATGGCAGATGATGGGACTGTAGGCAAGTATGGGAATGAGATGATGCTCAGGAGAAATTTGGAGAAGTACATATCACTTCAAAAAATACACACGAGTGAGTACTTCTGTGGCCATCTTTTATGACAGAAAAGCTTATCCTACAAGTTGTGGAGGTACTTGACATTTCCTGTTACATGTTGTACATCTTGATTTCCTATAGATTTCATTGAGGTCAAATGTTATTAATTGCATGTGTCTTGAACTCTGAATATCAGAAAAATGAAAAGGGTGTCATTTATATATACGTAGAATATTATGCATTTGGATGAACTTGTTTATTGGTTTCTTAATTGTAGAGACATCTAAATGAGTCAGATTGATTAGTAAGTATTAAGCATTTTCTCATTACGCAGTTTTATGTGGTGTTTAAATCAGTACTAGATATCTTCCCAGCATTTTGCTAGGTGGAAAAATTGTTATATTCAATGGAATTCAAATCCTTTTTCCTCTGTTCACTACTTTTGGTCTCATCACTCTTTTCTATTGCAAGCCTGTGATGTCATCAGATACAGCAATAAAAACTGGTTGCAAAAGTAATACCTTTAGCCAATGTTTGACAGATTGCATAACTTCCACTGTTTGCTTATAGAATTACTGAGTTATGGTAGAGAAATCACTAATTAAATATTTATTATGTAGACAAGTATTTCCTTTCATGCACTAGATTGTACAAATTATTTTATCACTCTTACCTAGTCACTTGAATCTTGAGGTCTATTAAAAAGGCATTAGCAGTTACGATGTTATGTGGTCACATTGTAGAATTTACACACTTAGAAACTAACTCAACTAACTTAATATGTTCATATATAAGAGCCTCTTACTCAGCCTCTTATATATTTTCTTAATGTATTTACAAGTCAAGCTTTCTGTTGCATTTTCATTTCTACTACATTGTTTTTGTAATTTATTTCTGCTTTTTAAAAAAACCTACTGAACTGCTGCAAAACTTGAGACAGTCTCTGAAGAAATGCCCGATTACTTTTTAATGTATATATGTAACCAAATTGATATTGAACACATTTCAAATATCCTTGCATGTGACAGTTATCATAAAGGGCAGAGGAATATTTGGGAGGATGTTTTTCATTTCTAGTGGTAGGGCCAGCCAGTTACAGTTTTTCAAGAGTTTTTCACGGTCTTTTTGTTCTGGTTGCAGAAGTTCTGTGAAAGTTCTGAAGAGTGTATGTCAAATTAGAGAGGGTGAAGGCATGATTTCTTGACCATTGACCAATGTATGAGACTTATTCATGGGTATTTATTTTCCAGATATTTTGATTTTTTTTGCATGACTGAGACCTGTTTATAACTGGTTAGATGTGTTTTGAAACAGGAATGAGCCAAGGTGTACCCATAGTTGGGTTGGTGGTGGAAGGAGGCCCCAGTGTGATCCTAATGGTGTGGGAGTATGTGAGGGCCAGCCCAGCTGTCCCTGTCGTGGTCTATGAGGGCACTGGCAGAGCTGCAGACATCCTGGCATTTACCCACAAACACGCAGGTGATACAGGGTGAGTAGCAGCTTAATGCTCCTCCTCCTTGGTCTGTCATATTGGCAGGGACCTGAAAACACCTATCTCAAAATGTCTTATATATTGTGAGATTATTTCTAATGCTTTTAGTAATGACCCCCTGTGGTCTTGTGCTAGCTTTTGCTCCTGTTGAGAGCAGAGTTTCTTCCTTCCCTGCCTCACACTAGTAATTATTCTGCCAAATTTACTGTGGCTTTTTCAAAGAGGAAAACATGCTTGCAGCTATTTTGAGTTATTATAAAGCTCCTCACCTTTGCGAGAGACACTGTTGGATGACCCCAAAGTGTTCCCTTGTGTTTTGACTCAAGTGTTTCTCCTGCTGTCAGTACTTTGTATATGGGCTTGGATGTGGGTTGCATAAAGCTTTTGAGACTAGAGCTGGAGTTAGTTGCTGTAGGAGCCTTATGCTGCAGTAGGAGAACTAAGCTTCCTTGTCTTTGGCTTTGGTAATCAATGGTAATCGAGAGTTGTCACTCTTGTCTAGCTGTAACTTGATGTCACTGCCAGTGCAGTTTCAGCTACAGGATCTACTGAATGTACCTTGATGAAAATTCTTCATCCAAACTGGAAATAAATACATGTACTTATATGGCCAATAGATATCATTTGTGAAAGTTTTTTAAAATCAGAGGGCTTTTTAGATAAGAAAAATCAAATTTTAAAGATGTGGTCTGGGTTCTTTCTGATTTAAGCAAATGAAAAAGTTAATAAATTTTATATCCTAATTGTTTATTTATTGTCTTTTCTAAATGTTCTTTTGAAGAGTTAGTATTTGCCCCTAGTATGTTTTACTGAGAACTTTTTTTCTTCACTTGCTTCTTTCCCATATTTATGACATTTAAAAAAAATCCTATTTCAAAAGAAAATATGGATGGAAAGGTTAAGAGAAAAATAAATAAGGATGAAAAAGTTGGAAGAAATGTGAAACTTCATGAAAAAATATTGAAAAATTTCATTTTATCCCTATATGATTATTGAAAGCAAGAAAAAATTTGCCTAAACTTCCACTGATTTTTAGCTCTATGTTCACAGATGGTTCTTTGAAAATTGTTAACTTATTCATGTGTTACATTTCCAATAGTAAATATGTATGTCAGAACAAATGCCTATGTGAATAACAGTTTGGGTTATGTGATGACTTTGCTTGGTTCTGTTGAAAGAAGGCAGGATTAAGTCAACAGAGAAGTAGAAAAAGAAGATGTTTCCCATATGTCTCTGCTTAGTACAAGTTTCATCTTTTCTGAAGTGTCATTGGGCAGGTAAGAAGTAGCTAAAATATAATTGTTCTTGCTTACATGTCTGTTTTCCAGGGATCTGTGCCCTGAAGTGAAGAAAGAGGTCATAGTGATGATTCAAAACACCTTTTGTTTGGAACAGAAACAGTCCAGTCATCTATTTCATGTTTTGATGGAATGCATGAAGCACAGACAGTCCGTGAGTGGGGTTCATGCCTGAATTTAGGGCATCTTCTTTTCTGCTCCCCATTTTGCTCCCTGTGTAATGGGTTGGTGTGAACACGGGTGTGATCTGCAATATAAAGATAACACAGAGGTGTCTGTGCCAATTTCTACATTGAGTAGCTCTACAGAGCTACTGAAGTTAACTTTTAGAGTTTCAGTGGTTGTTTATGAAATCGCAGCCTTTCTGAGTTTAGAAAAGGCCAGACATCTGTGTTTTCACTGAAAAGATCAAGTAATTCTTACGTTTTTCTTCTCTAGTAGAGTCTCATTTATAATTTAGAAGTTTCCTTCCACTCTTCTACTTAAAACAGAATTGTGCTAGAACTTGTCTCTGAGTAATGAATTGTATTCTTGAAGTTTGCTGGTATGTTTAGCAGCTCAAGTGCTCATTTGCAAGAACCACAGAACCATAGAATGGTTTGGGTTGAAAAAGATCACCTTAAAAGATCATCTAATTTCAACACCTCTGTCACAGGCATGGACACAAGATGAGGTTGCTCAAAGCCCCATCCAACCTGGCCTTGAACTCTTCCAGGGATGGGACATCCACAGCTTCTCTGGTCAAGCTGTTCCAGTGCTTTGTCCCCCTCACAGTAAAGAACTTCTCCCAAACATCTAATTTAAATCTACCCTCTTTTATGTTTAAAACTGCGACCACTTGTCCCTATCTGTACACTCCCTGATAAAGAATTCCTCCCCATTTTTCCTGCGGACCCCATTTAGGTTAGTGGAAGACTGCCATAAGGTCTCCCTGAAGCTCCCTCTTCTAGGCTAAAAAATCCCAAATCTCTCATCCTGTCTTCAAAGGAGAGGTGCTTCAGTTACCTCATTTGTGTGGCCCTCTGGACATGCTTGAGCAGGTCCAGATCCTTATACTGGGGACCCCAGAACTGGGCATACCACTCCAGGTGGGGTCTCACCAGAGTAGAGTAGAGGGAAAGAATCACAGAATCATTTTGGTTGGAAAAGACCTCTGAGATCATCGAGTCCAACTTTTGATTGAACACCACCATATCAACTAGATAATAGCACCAAAGTGTCATATCCAGTCCTTGTCTTTTTTTAAGCATCTTCATGGATGATGACTACACCACCTCCCTTGGCAGTCGATTCCAATGTATAATCACCCTTTGTGTGAAGAATTTCTTCCTAATGTCCAACCTGAACTCCTCTGGCAAAGCTTGAGACTATGTTCTCTTGTTCTGTCACTTGGCCTGGCAGAAAAGGCTGACTTCCAGCTCAATACAGCCTCCTTTCAGATATTGTAGAGAGTGATAAGATCACATATGAACCTTGTCTTCTCCAGGCTAAACAACCCCAACCTCATCAGCCATTTGTCATAGGACTTACCCTCTAGACCCTTCATTATCTTCATTGTCCGTCTCTGGACTCACTTTAGTGTCTCAATGTCTTTCTTGAAGTGAATGGCCCAAAACTGAACACAGGATTTGAGGTGCAGCCTCACCAGTGCTGATTATAGGGGAACAATCACTTTTCAAGTCCTTCTGGCCACCCTATTCCTGATACAGGCCAGGATACCACTGGCCTTTCTGGCCATCTGGGCACATGCTAGCTCCTGGTCAGCCGGCTGTCAACCAGCACCCCCAGGTCTTTTTCCATCAGGTCGCTTTCCATCAACTCTGCCTCCAGCCTGTAGCACTGCATGAAGTTATCGTGGCCAGATTTTAGGACCTGGCACTTGATCTTGCTGAACCTCATGCCATTGGTCTCAGTCCGTCTATCCAGCCTATCTAGATCCCTCTGCAGATCCTTCATATCCTCCAGCAGATTGACACTCCCACCCAACTTGGTGTTGTCCACAAATTAACTTGATCCCCTCATCCAGGTCATTAAAGATATTGAACAGGACTAGGCAAAATACTGAACCCTTGGGAACATCACTAGTGTGTGGAAATCCCCTCCCTTGATCTGCTGGCCGTGCTGCTTTTGATGCAGCCCAGGATATGGTTGGCTTTTTGGGCTGCCTGCCAGTGCACATTGCCAGTTCATATTGATCTCTTTTTCCATCAGTGTGTCCAAATCTTTCTCGCCAGGACTGCTCTCAATCCATTTTCTTCCCAGCCTATACTTGTTCTTGGGATCACTTTACCCAGGTACCGGTCCTTGCACTTGGCCTTGTTGAGCNAGGTCTTTTTCCATCAGGTCGCTTTCCATCAACTCTGCCTCCAGCCTGTAGCACTGCATGAAGTTATCGTGGCCAGATTTTAGGACCTGGCACTTGATCTTGCTGAACCTCATGCCATTGGTCTCAGTCCGTCTATCCAGCCTATCTAGATCCCTCTGCAGATCCTTCATATCCTCCAGCAGATTGACACTCCCACCCAACTTGGTGTTGTCCACAAATTAACTTGATCCCCTCATCCAGGTCATTAAAGATATTGAACAGGACTAGGCAAAATACTGAACCCTTGGGAACATCACTAGTGTGTGGAAATCCCCTCCCTTGATCTGCTGGCCGTGCTGCTTTTGATGCAGCCCAGGATATGGTTGGCTTTTTGGGCTGCCTGCCAGTGCACATTGCCAGTTCATATTGATCTCTTTTTCCATCAGTGTGTCCAAATCTTTCTCGCCAGGACTGCTCTCAATCCATTTTCTTCCCAGCCTATACTTGTTCTTGGGATCACTTTACCCAGGTACCGGTCCTTGCACTTGGCCTTGTTGAGCTTCATGAGGTCTGCACCGGCCCACCTCTCAAGCCATTCAAAGCCCCCCAGGACAGCATCTCTTTCCTCTAGAGTATCCACACTACTCAGCTTGGTGTTATCCACATACATGCTTAGTGTGCATTAAATCCGAGTATCCATGTCCCCAACAAATGTCTTAAATAATACTGGTTCCAATACTGACCCTTCAGGGACACTCTTGTCACTGGTCTCCACTTGGACATTAAGCCATTGACCACAACTCTTTGAATGCCACAAGCCAGCCAATTCCTTATCCATGGAGTGGTCCACCAATCAAATCCACGTTGATCTAGTTATAGACAAGGATGTTGTGCAGGACAGTATCAAATGCTTTGCACAAGTCCGGGTACATGATATCAGTTGCTCTTCCTTTATCCACCAATGCTATTACCCTGCAATAGAAAGCCACCAAAATTGTCAGGCATGATTTGCCCTTAAAGAAGCCATGTTGACTGTCACCAGTCACCTCCTTATTTTTCATATGCTTTAGCGTAATTTTCAGGAGAATCTGCTCCATGATCTTGCCAGACAAGAGGCAAGAGGTGAGACTGACTAGTCTGTAGTTTCCCACGTTTTTCTTTGTAGTCTTTTAAAAAATGGTAGTTATACTTCTCCTTTTCCACTTACTGGTAAATTCACCAATCTGCCACAGCTTTTCAAATATGATAGAATATGAAGTATTTATTGTGAGAGTGATGACAGTTGTAGCAAGGATCACTCAAATGGAAACTATCCAGGACATTTTTAGTATTCTTTGTTTCAGTTTATTTGAATGCCTGTTTTCTAGGTGAAAACTGAGTGAATATCAAATGTACTGCATTTCTGCATTTTTTGGCTAATCAAAAGGAAATAGACTTATGCCGATTCATGCAGTAGGTTGATTCCAGTTTGCCTGTGATGTCATTGCATTAAAAACCAAAATAGTGCATTTTTGGTCTGCAACAAAGGAAAATTATGTCTGGGTCTTTGCCATTGTTTGTGTTGAAACATGTATGATTTAATCTACCACAGCCCATACCAAGAAGAAATAACTACAGACTTCTCTGCCTCACCTCAAATAGTATACTTCTACAATTTTAACAGATAACCATATTTGATGCGGAGTCTGAAGATGAGCAGGACATTGATTTGGCAATTCTGACTGCACTCTTGAAAGGTATTGAAAAATATGATCTATTTTCATCTGATAAAGGGTCTGATTGACTTACCTATTCAAAGCAGAGGACTAACATCATTGTGTAAAAACCACTAGATCCTTTACTTGTTTGCTAGGTACAAATTTGTCTACTTCAGATCAGCTAGATTTGGCATTGGCCTGGAACCAGCTGGATATTGCCAAGAAGCACATACTCATTTATGGACAACACTGGAAGGTACTATTACCTTTTATTTTTCACAGTGTCTTTACACTTTTTTATGATGACTAATTTTCCATGATTTGCATTTGTCAAGCTTTAATTAAGAAATAGTTTGATTGGAGTCAGTGATACATAATCTGCTTTGATTTTGGAGGGGCATTATCCTTAAAGCTGTAAAGTATTCAAGTGCAGAGTGCATCTGTCAGCTTCAGAGAAGAGTTGACAGTCATCAGTTGTTAGCGATATTTCATTGTAGCCCATTTTCTCCAAAGATGTAAGCTCCAGAGGAACATTGCATTTATTTTTCTAGCTCTAAACAGAAATACAGAAATCACAGTGTAAATCATCAGGTTAAAAAACCTGTGAAATTAACTATGGTAACGTGCCATTATCTTAGCTATTGTTTCTTAGGAATAGCCACAATGAAGGCAAGCTGTGAATTAGACCTACATTAATTAATTATATGTGGGTGAAAGAACATACAGTAACAATTAAATCAGTGCCATAAATTGTGATTGTCAAGTTTTCAGATGTCATTCAGTATTTAAGTATAACCCTAAGTAAGTTTTTTATGTACGTGTGTGTTTTTTATATATGGCAAATACAAAACTCGATGTGCCGGTTACAATACAGTTAGAAATTGTAACCAGGGTCTTTTAAATTGATTGCTCTGAAGGCGAGATTCAGGCATGCAACTCCTTATGTTGGGTCTCAAACAGATACAGACTTTATTGAGGTAACAGGAAAAGGGACAGGCTAGAACTAAGGAAAAAAAATTACCACCACCAGTGGGAAGAACTTTGAGGGGAGGGAACCAGGTACCAGCAGGACAGGGAGGCGAGGGCAAGGAGAGGCAGGCAGGATGAAGGACCATGAAGAGGAGAGGCAGACAGGACGAGGAGTTAGACCACCAGTTAGGCATGCACTCTAAATGAAGCTGAGATGGAAATGGCCGGACTGCAGGCATCCCCGGGCACGGTGTTATATACCCTCTGCTGGGCAACCATTGGGTAGCTAGGCTTCAGGCTGGCTCCCCCAGGGTGCTGATTGGCCAGGCTGCCGGTATCCAGGCAGGGAGAAATGTAACCATTTTCCTCTGCCTCGCTTGTCAATCACACCCTGAGGACTCCTCAAAATGTCTGCCAGCAGCCCAGAAAATGTCACCCAGGTCGATGAAGACAGCCTTGCCCTGCAGAAAGAGAATCCAGGTCTGTGTCCGCCATTTTGTTTGATCACTGCTCACGGGGTAGGGCGGTTGCTCCTGGAAGCCTGAAGCTGCTGGAGAAAGCTCTGTCTCTGCTGATTGCTTTTTGTCCGGCTTGAAAGTAACTCTGCCTTGGGTGTTTAAATTGCCGCAGTAAGCCTTGTCGTACTTTTGCGAGAGTAATTAATTACTGCCCTGGTCAATGTGAAAACATACAAGCCAGTTAGAACAGTCTCTTCCAGTGCCCTAATATGTTTTTCCTATTTTTTAAAGGGGTTAGTATTTTGTTCAAGTAATAATATCTGATGGTCCCAGAAGTACTCCTTAAGTTTTCCCTGCCAAGAATTACAAAGTTGATTTTTCCAGTCCCAAGTGTGTCTTCTTCTTTAAAATGTAAATTTTGGAAAATGGACAGTTGTACATATATTTGAGTGGCCATAGCTAGTTGGTTGCCACAACAACAGACCAGAATGTTTTGATCACTAGCCCATATTCTCCTGTAGTGTGTAAGGCTGAATATATGGAGGACTGTGCCTGAGATCTGTACAACTGAACATCCATGAATTAAACTGTGCTCAATATTCTAATTCAGATATTTAGTGAAATACTAATGTTTTACAGATTTGTCTGCCATAAAGAACAGCTTCAGTATAGGACTTTCCTAACCTGTTCTATAGTGAGCAGTAAGGCAATGAATTAGTGTGCTGTGTCTGCAATAACCTTATCTCCTTGAGTGTTTCTTTTATACCCTGATCATCCTCTGGCCTTATATATCCACTGACAGGGCCACTACTCCCACTCCTCTGCTTCTGTTATGTTTAAAAAAAATTATATAACTGGTCATCTCTATTTCAGTGCAATTGTTCAGCACTATTTGGAATGAAAAACCATTGTGAAATAATGACTATGTTCTCTTTAAGTAAGACATAAAGATCTCATAATAAATAAGCCTTTAATTTTTGGCTCCTCTAAGCAAAAATTAAAATTGCATATATTCCTAGAAATTTTTCTTTTGACTAAGCAGAAAAAAAAAGTCCTAAATAACAACTGTTTTCTTCTTGCACTGAAAAGAAAAAAGGAAGAAATGTATAAGCACAGTTTTTAAGTTTGTCTTTTACTTAGTTACTTTCTTAATTAAAGAGCAGTGACCCTCTGACTGTCAGGAGCTGCCAGACTTGTAATCATAAAAAACTACAGCTTCTGCAGGGTTATTGTAGTTGTATGTTCAAATTTTGAGTTACAGATTCAAGCAGCAATTTTTATGTGATCGTGGAGTCTCAATATATTTGTCTATTTAAGTGTTTCAAGGAAATATGCACAGTTATGCACAGATTGTGGCCATTTCTTTTAGAACTCTGGTCCTAGATGTTTGGAAGGTAGAGATTGTAAACCAGCTGTAATTATGTTTCTGCTTAAATGTCAGCTCAATCTCAAATGTATTTCACACCAAAGAATGTCATTTTAGTAGTTACCAAATGGCTGTCTAAAGATCTTCAGATACACTGCCAGCTCAAGGAATGACTGCTTGAGGAAATTTAATAGAAGAATGATCAGTCACTCTGAGATATTTCTGGGAGAAACACCAATAATTCAGGATAGATGCGTTAATATTCTTTTTATATGTGACACTTGGTAATAGTTTTTGGTTGTCTTTTGACACAATTTCTGTCAAACGTCAGTATGTACATGGACTGGACTAACTTCAGGTTAACACTAGCACCTGCCCCAGTGCCAGCCTTCTCATTCTGCTCATTCCACTGCATTTCCTGTGCATAGGTGTTCTGTAGAAAACCTTTACATGAATTTATATGAACCTCGTATGTGTAACACCTTTGCTATTTTGCATGTAGAAACCCTGCTTAACTCTGTGCAACTGCCATGAGTAGAGTGCTTGCACTGTTTGGACACTGTTGTAGGTAGATCTGTGCTTCATGGTTTCTTTAAGAGAGTTTATTCTACTAAACATTCTCTCTCATACTTGAAAAAAGTCTGTTTAAAGAACTTCAGTTCTATACCAAGATTTTAAAATACAGTATCTGGAAATAGCTTTCGTCATATGTCAAAAGAAAAGCTTTCTTCTGCCCCTTGCATTATCATACATTGTTTTTTTAAAGTAAATTAGATAGTAGAGAATGTATTATCAGAATCTGGTTTTAAAGTTAAATTTGCAGAAGTCTCTACAGATGTTGAGTTTATGGTAACTTAGTTTTGTTTCCCTTCTTTGTTGGATTTTTTTACACAGATGCTTCCTCCAGCATATTTTTCTTTTATACTGTGCATATTAAGTAAACACAGAGATAAATAATTGTGGTTAATAGATTATTAGCTGTTCAGGAATGTTTTATTATTTTCAAAAGTAATTTTCTAAATTTTTTTTCAACTCTGTCCATCTGGAGGTTGGTGCCTTGGAACAGGCAATGCTGGATGCTTTAGTGATGGACCGTGTGGACTTTGTAAAGTTGTTAATAGAGCACGGAGTGAACATGCACCGTTTTCTTACCATATCTCGTTTAGAAGAACTTTACAATACAGTGAGTATTTGAAATTCCAGTGTACCACCAGATAAGAAAGATAAGGAAACCTGAAAACAATGCTGTTTTTCTTAAGAGATCTGATAGGCCACATTTTTTATGATGGATTTTTGGGGAAGAAAAAAATAAAGAGAAAATTAAGGGGTTTTGCTAATTTTTGATTGTAATGTAGGATTTTTGGTTTGGTGTACCAGCTAATTATTTTTGATTCATTGTCATGAACCAGACTGGGTACTCACAGGAAGTTAATGAGAAATATGTTCAGATTTAAATCCAGTATGTGATACATGCTTACCTTGCTGAAAATATGTTGTTTAGACCAAAGCTGTACCAGCTTCTTTGTAGAATATGTCATGGTTTAACATAGTAGAGGTGTTGCAGATTGATATTGAAATATTTTTGAAGAGACTTGATGGGAGAGCTTGAATTACAGTAGCTTATTATGAAGATTTTTTTGCTTTCTTTTACTGTATTGATTTTCTAATGTAGAATGATGTTTGTTTACTCTATTTTCTTTTCACACCGCAGAAACAAGGACCATCAAATCTACTTTTGCATCACCTAGTTCAAGATGTGAAACAGGTAACAGACATAGGAAAGGCTGGGAAGCAAAAATGGTAGCTTATAACTTCAGTGTCCACTGCCACAATGCTATTAGATAATACAGAGGAATTTTAGGAATAGACATGATGGGTTCATTATTATAGTCCTGTATCTGCTAAATGCTTTTATCTTAATCCCACTGATCCTTTAAGCAATTAACTAACACACTACTATTGAGGCTCCCAAGGGTCAGGTACTTTAATTTCAAAACCAAGCAGTTCATGTAGATCAGATTCTCTTTCTCAGATTAGTAAAGTGACATTATGAAGTGATTGTCCAAAAGACTTAGTGAATTAGTGCAATAATTATGGTCATTGTTTTAAGATTTTATTTTTTTCCCCCAAAGCTAAAATAATCTTTTCTTGTTGAGCAATAACAAAAAGATACTGTGACAAGATATATTTTAATGTGCTGCATTGCCTAGGAGGACAGAAGGTGGTGGTAGCTGGCTACTGCATAGACCACTGGCTCCTTTAGTAGTTTAGTGGTAGCTTTGTTATTTATATACAATGTTAATTTATTTCATGCTTCTGTTACCTATTGTACCTCACAGCACTGCTTAGCCAGGAAGGGATGAGCAGTTCTTTAAGCATTTAGGCTTCACTGCGGAGGATTCTTAGATAGATCCAAAACTAGATTAATTGGATAATTCTTTCCAGTGTATGAATGCTAAGATGAAATGGTAAGTCCAACTGTTTGCAGAGTTCTCTTGAATTTTTGGTATGATTTTATTTTTGTGGATGATTCTCATGTCAGTCTCATGTATTGTTCTTTAGATAGATGTAGGGTATTCTGGTCTCCATAACAAACTCTTGTTGGTGTTTTCCAATACTGATGAACATATTCAAGGTCTGATTTTTGTGATAGATCTGGAAGAGCTCAGTGTTGAAACAAACATCTAACTTTTCCAGGCTGAAATATCTGTCTTCCTCATTAATACTGAAGTGATTGATATGACCCCTCCCTTAAAATTCATGCTCTGTATATATCTCAGGACACTTTGAGAAAACTCAGTGTGTGATCTAAAGAGAAGCTTTTGGCACCTATTATGTAATAATGGAATTCATGTAAAAAATATCCTGCTCAGTGTCAAAACTTTCTATGCCATTGTGTAAGCTAAATTTACTTGGGATCTGCACACAGGTGTAAATGCTGAAAAGCCTTTTTCACCTGACCTTCTGTAAGTATGCGTAAGTGCTCTGTGAATGGCTTGTGCAGTTGCGGTCTAGTATGGTGACACAGTAGGTAGGACAGTCACCAAAATGATGTGATCATGGATTTCAGAATATTTTCTCCATTAGTGTGACCAGTTTTGATGCCGGTACATTTGAATGGAGATATGTTGCAGTCTGCTCTGATTACCTAAAATATGGGGCTTAGTGCAAAGAAGTATCTACAAATATAGGTAGTCAGAACTATTGGCCTAACTCTCAAAGACAGAGCTGACAAACTCCATTCTGTGAGACGTGTTTTTTCCCCAGAATGCTCAACATGTTGAAGCCTTCTGTTATTTAAGGTTGGGTGACCTTAGCTGACTGTACAGAGGCTTGCTACTGAAGTCTTTTGAAAAAAACCTTAGTCCAGAAGAAAAAGACTTTTCACAGTCTGAGAGGCATATACTGCTGGGAATACGTAGTGTCTCAGATCCCATTTATGTACAGGCCCATTTTTCATTTCAATGAGTTCCAGTTTAAGGTTTTACCAATAATTTTTAAAAACTGTATGGAAGATAATCTTGTTCTTCAGAGAATTTGTCACAAACCTTTTGTCTGGGAAGGACAGTGAAGGTAAGCTGGGCAGTGGTGCTTTAAACAGAAGTGGTGAAAGACTCAGAAGGTAGAGCTAATGCATGTACAGCTGCTGTCCTAGTTGACAAGACAGTCTGAGCCTGTACAGGATATTTCCAGTCTCCAGGAATTACTCTGCAACGTCAAATACATCCTTCAGCAGCTACTTCATTTTTAACTAATGAACAAGCTTAATGACCAAATAAGACCATGCTAGTTTTCTCTTGTTATGAGAAGATTTTTATCTGTCTCTCTTCTGTTCCTGATTGTTTTGAAGAACGATTACCCTCACTGTTGAATGCAGTTGGGCTTGTGATTATTGCAGTGTATGTCCCTATGCAATGTGCGTGCAGTGAACTGTAGACATCACATTTTTCAGGCTGAAAATGGGATGTGCCTGTGTTGTCTTTCCTAGGGGAGTTCCATATGCCTAATGAATGTGTACAGTTTCCTGAGAGGTGGAGAAGCTCTCAGATGCACATTTTTTCAGACTACCCCTTAGTAGGGCTCTGACACAGTTGAGCATTGCATGTAATTTAGCATCATGAAATGTTTGTGACATTTGGTGTTTCAGAACACCCTTTCTTTGGATTACAAGATATCACTGATTGATATTGGACTAGTGATAGAGTACCTTCTTGGTGGAGCTTATCGGAGCAGCTACACAAGGAAGAATTTCCGAATTCTCTACAATGATCTCTGCAGAAAACGTAAGGTAACTTCTTTGAAATTACTACCACTAGTCACCAAGAAAGCCAAAATGTGACAACTGAAAATAGCTCAGGTTGTCATTGTGGTTTGCCTGACGAGCATCAGTTCAATGTGTGTCAGGCTTGTCTGTTTTATGAATCTCTTTGCCAGCTGTGGGGAGGTTGCAAATAGACAAATCCCCAAGTCCACCAGTGGTTATTACATTAACTGTTAATTCAGTAAATTTATTATTGTGTCCAGTAGCTAGCTTGTGCTCTCAAGATCAACAAGACTGTGTCAAACATAATTTTCCCTTTTTTGAAGCAGTTGCATATTTCTGTTCTTGCAGCTTGAACTGCAGCACAGAAATACTGAATTCCACATGCCTTGAACTAGACTTATGACATGTCATAATTTTCTCAGTTGATTTTCCAAAACTAGTAACTTAAAAGCAGCCTAAACTTCTCAATAAATTAGCTGAATATCATTCCCAACATCACTGCATAAGAATTCTGCCCAGTTTTTGGAGTAGAACAGGAATGGATGAAACCATGTAATTGTATACCTAGGTACTACAGGGAAGAACATTAGTGATTCAGCTGGTAACATTCTTCTGTCTGAGTCAACACTGAACAAAATTTACAGAGGTGCAAGATGTTCAGAGGAAGTGATCAGCAAAAACTTCAGAGACTTCTGTTTTTCAAAGGACTTAAGGCGTTTTATAGAAAGGTCAGCACTTAGAAGAGCTTCCAGTTGGATGATTTCAATCTGGTGCAAGCCCAGTTGTTGTTTTAATTGCTGGATTCTATTTGGAAAATCAGTATTTTGGAATCAGAGTTTTGGAAAAATAAATAATTTTTTTTAACTAAGGTGTGAAACAGGCTATTTTTTCCCTTAGACTATAAGCTCTAGTGGTAGTTATGGTGATTGTCATCTCACTAGTTTTTTAACAACATCAGTTTCTACATGCATTATTGTGGTCAGAAAGTACATGCATATATCAGATCTACAGGCACATATTTGTATCTAATTTGCAATTCTCTCTTTGTGTTTTGTGGTTTGCCTTTGGATCTAGAGAGTGGTCTCCAGCTTTTCTCAGAGCCTATCTCATTCCTTTCATCAGAGTAATCAGATGGCTAGTGGAATGGGATCTGCTGAAAGTACTTTGCATTCTCAGTTCTTCAGAACAGCACAGCCATACAAATACAAGGTAATATAATTGCTTACTTCAGACTTTGCTTAGGATGTATTAGGCTGCTAATAATTTTATTGACAGATTTTAGACATAGGTTCGTCAGGCTGTTAATTTTCGTAATTCTACTTAAATTGCAGTGAAAGCAGTGCTTTACTGCACACTGGCCATGAGGTACAGGTCTTGCAATTTTAATGGTGAAATCAAGCTCAGACTCCTGTTGTGACACAATTTTTTAACTTCAATCCATCCTTAGTTGCTAAGGGCTTTCATTCACTAAAATGTAGTATCACCAAATTTTCAAACATACAGCATGGGTGAAAACTCTTATGTGGAAGGAACAGGAGATCTCTAACCAAAAAAAATAGCATGAATTTAAATGGGTGTGTTGAAATTAGCCTGAGCCAAAATGAACCCATTATAGCACTGAGACTACCTCATTTATATTAGTATGATTTTTTGTCTCTACCTTTCATGGAGAAATATCCAGATATGAATGTATGGCAAGTTTACAAGTGTGACAGACAGTAAAATTATCTTTAAGTACCACCAGTCTATGGTGTATGTTTTAGTCTACTGTTTGCTTTTTTTTGCCTTCTATCATGACATAACTATAAAAGAGTGAAAGGAGGATCTTGGTGTCACAGGGTTTGAAGACTGCCCAACACTGTGGAAAGGGAAGCTATAAATGGCATGGATTTAGAGCAAGAGGATTTTTCCTTCACTCTTGTTACCAGCTTCTTAGCATTGGTAATCTGAATGTGATCCTCGCTGTCATTTGTGACACATATGTATGTAGCTGTCAGTTTGCTACTTGAAATTCAGATTTGTGTGCAGTTTTATTCTTCTAAATCTGAATCTCAACGATTCACTGGCATTTCTTGTTTTTTTTTTCTCCCTAAACAAATTTGTAGGAAAGATCCAATGCTTTCCATAAGTGTAAGAAGAAATCAAAAGAGGATATAAACTATGCACAGAATTATGGGTCAACTGGCTTTATCTACCCCTATAATGACCTCCTTGTTTGGGCAGTGTTAATGAAAAGACAGAAGATGGCAATGTTTTTCTGGCAGCATGGAGAGGAAGCCATGGTCAAAGCTGTTGTGGCTTGTAAACTCTACAGAGCAATGGCACATGAAGCTAAACAGAGCAGTATGGTGGATGACACTTCAGAAGAACTCCAGAAGTATTCCAAGTATGATTTCTCCCTTCACTTAATAAAGTTCTGCAGTGCTTAGAAGGGTTAGGTGTTTTCCAAATCCACTAAGAGTTTATAGGGTTAGTGATGCCATGGACTGTGGAGTATAAAGAAAAGACTTTCAGGATCTATGTACTGGTATGCAGTCTGGTTGAGAGTAAAAAGAAAGCCATTTGCATGTTCCCTAGATGCATATTTCATAATTAAAATTTAGGTGAGTGATGCATGGTTCACTGTCTGCTAAATGGTCAAGTGAAGGGCTGAAATTTCCCTTACAGCTTCCCTTGTAGTTCTATTTGTTAAAAAGCTATATGGCACATAGGTGTTGGACTTTTCAAACCTATAATAAGTAGTAATGAACAAACTAAAATCATTGCTTAAACCCTTTGTGTAAGACTAAGTGTAAAAATGTATTCTGAAATAACTGAGTGAATGAAAAGAGAAGTAGATCAAGAATTTTCTTCAAGTTTGGAATTTGCAGTTAGTGTTTTCTGGTAGTTTTTTGTGTTAGTTATGTATTTCATGCTTTGTAGACTTCATGCCTGAGATTCAGATACAATAAAATGTACTGGCTTCTTATGTATGCAGCTCCAAAGCTTAATTTGAAAGAAGGGGTGTACTTTCCTTCCTTACAGAGATGTTTTGAAGCCAGTCTAAAAGAAGAGACTTTTGCAGCTGCCTGCAATGCTTTCCCACAGGGGTCATGAATTTGTTGAAGGATATACACAAAACTTTGTAGAGTCCATTTTGGTCACTGAGCGAGATTAGGAAAAAAAAATAGAAATCAGGATGATCCTATACCTTGTGATTAGTAGTAAATAGCTAGGTTTACTCCCTCAAATGCTTTTCCCTAGGTTTATTGATAAATGTCTTAGTTCAAGGGCAGAACTAAGATATCTATGTTGA
>VWZF01004903.1:8957-22012 GCA_013396755.1 Sclerurus mexicanus | reverse complement strand
GAGAGCAGAACAAAAAACTAGACAAGTGATCAGCGGCACCACGTGAATATGCAGTTTGCCTTTGTTATTCAGCCTCCACAGACAAAGGCATTACCTCCAAGCTCTTTAGGAAGGAATTCCACCGAGTATTGAAGCTATAACAATAAAGCAGTGAGAAAAATGGGAGAGGGCATACTTACTGAGATTGCTAGGTGAACTTTAGTTACCAGAGTATTCATACCAACCTCTTTGCGGCAGTGATTCTGAGTTTGGATAGATCCATGTTATACTGGCTGTTAATTCTTTTCTGCTTTAGGGAATTTGGGCAGCTTGCCTTAGATGTGCTGGACAAAGCATTCAAACAAAATGAGCAAATGGCCATGAAATTGCTGACCTATGAACTGAAAAACTGGAGCAACTCAACCTGCTTAAAACTGGCAGTATCTGTAGGCCTACGGCCTTTTGTATCCCATACGTGCACACAGATGCTGCTGACTGATATGTGGATGGGACGCCTGAAGATGAGGAAGAACTCCTGGTTTAAGGTAACATCACTCTAACTCTACCTTTTTCTGAGCATTTAGAACCTCTTCAGATGCTTTATGCTCGTTTTTGTGGTTATGAACATGGCTAATGCAGCTTTAGATAGTTGTGCTTAAGCATGTATTGGAATGTGCACATCTGGGACCAGTATTGTAAGTATCCCCAGATATCATGGCACTCTTCAAAGCCACAAAACAGGCAAGAGCAATACACTTCTTCAGAGTCTGTCAGAGTGCAATACAGAGATTCCCAGCACCAGTGGCTCCCTCCAGGGCCGACATCATGCATGGCTGACTGCAGCCTCAGGTCTATGGAGGAACTAATTTCTACGGAATTAATTTCCTGAATCTTATGTCTCCTTTTTAGGTCATTATGAGTATTCTCATGCCTCCCACCATCTTGATGCTGGAGTTTAAAAGCAAGGCAGAAATGTCTCATGTACCTCGGTCTCAAGAGTTCCACCAGTTTACATGGTATCACGGGGATCGAAGCCAAATCAACTCTAAAGATACATTGTCTCTGGTTAGTCTGTGATGATCATCATTTTAGTATCAGTTCATTTGTTTACTACAGTATAATTCTAAGGAGTGAAAAGATGGTCATCAGCTGGAAGTGCTGGAGCCCATTTCTCAAGACATAGGGGTTAGATCCCTGGTTTGGATATGGACTGAAGTGTACTTGGGCAAGTCACTTCATCTGTCCTGAATGTCACTTCTTTACTGGTCGTAATGAGAAACCTCACACAAATATATTGAGATTATACTTAGTTGCAAGTCTTTTAGAGTCTATTCCAGCTGCAGATAAATACCTGTGCAATCTTGAACACCAGTGTAATCTTGTATACCAAATAAGCTAAGAAAGATTTCATATCATACACGAAATCACAGCTATAAAACATAATTCAGGTTGCCCAGGTGGGCAGGGAAGCAGCAGAACTGAGGCAGTCCAGGTCCCATCCTTTCCAACGCAGTTCTTCCCATTTTGCATGACCAGGGGCCAGTGCTCTGCATCTTAGCTGCTGACTCTCCCTCTCTCAATTTCCGTAAGTGTAAGTGTTCAGTCTGAGCTAGACATGGGCAGACATGGAGAATTTCCATCCAAAAGGGTAAATCTTGGTGAGGTGTTAACCCATGAAAACATGATTGTTAAATGAGAGCTGTGAAGCAAAGATTTTGTCCTCTGCTCACCTTGAAGCAGATAAACATTGTAGTTTACTTGGGACCTTCTCAATTAGCTTTCAATTTATGTACGATAAAAGAGGGAAGATTGTTTTTGAGGGTTTTTGCAACAGCATAGTAGACCTATTGTCACACTCATGTTTTCTCTCTTTGTTGCAGGAAAATGCTCAAAGTCAGTCTCCTGTGGTTTCTGTCTAGCATAGTTTAAAAATTATGTTAATAGGGTTTGGTAACAGCTATTATAGAGAGGACAGGCCAATTGTAATTATTTGAGGTAGGTCCACCCCTGCAGTCTGGCAGAAGGCAGCAGAAAAATGTGTATAACCACTTTTTTGATCTGCCTCAGACAGGGCTGTTTCCTTCCTGCACTAGCAATAAGCTTTAACTTTTGACTTTACCTATTGGAGTGTGTTGTTTAAAGTCTGAGCTACTGAATTTTCTTAAATAATCTTACAGGAAATAGTACAGAAAAATACATTTTAACAGTGTGCATGTGCCATATAGAGCATTTTTCACAAACAGTTATGAATTCAAATAAGCTGCTGCAGCTGGAAATTGCACTCTTTCATGGCATGAATTCTCTCCTTCACCTTGGAAGATCTGATCTTAACATACTGAGATGATTCTGTTCATTAAATTGACTGGTTTAACCCTTTTTCTACTCTAATGTGTTGCAAAAATCAGTTTTCCCCTGATAACTCAAGGAAACATTATGTTAGAGGGATAAATAAATTACACTGTAGATATCTATTAGCAGTAAGTTTTAGCATTGATAAACATAATTGGCCAGCACTGAAACAAAACTGAACAAGTTAGTTTGCTTCCTTCAGCCTTGCCCAGCTATTAGCTATTCATAGTTTGATCCAGTACCTTGGCATTATTAGCACCATTGTGTAACCAACCGAGCAATGTGTGTATGCATCCCTCAGCCCTCTCTCCTTCATGATTGAAAACTCATTTAAGCAGCTTCTGATTCTGTCAATTGTCTGCAGCTTTTTTTTAGGTTTCAGTAAAAATCGGCCTTTCAGAGGCGTATTTGAACAAGTGTCAAATTGTGAATACAAAATGAAGTACGTTTGCTTTTTTATGTGTTAGTTTGTTTTTATTTTACTGCAGAAAATAAATTATTGGTATTTTCTGTTGGCAGATCTTTGTAATAGAATACTTATTTCAACCTCATCTTCTAATCAGACATCAAATACATCAAAAATAGGAATGAGATTCTGTATTTAGAATTTTACTGTCTTGACATTTTCTGTGCAGCTGTATACGAGGCAGAAATATTCCGCTCTTTCCTTTCTTCAGAATGTGACCACACTTGTTAGTGGAGTTCTAGCTAACACAGTTATGTTGAATAGGAATTGTTATTTATATACATCTCACAGCTGGGAAAAATGAGACATAGAGTGGTTACTCAGAGATGCTCAAAGAAATGTGTGCAGACATAGGAGTGGACTCAGTAGTCGTAAGAGCAAATTGTAAATTAATATTTCTAGTGGAAAGATGATCATGGTGATTATTACAAATGAGATAGTTGTAGCTAGACAAAAGCAAACTACTGTAATGGTTTAGATCACAGCAAAGTTTAGACATCTGTGTCTGTCTTCCCTCTAAAACAACACTGCGTTTGATATTATGGATCATTGTTGCTTACTTTTAAAATGCTGTTTTCTTTTAAAGAAGGATTATGATGTGGAAAAGTTTGCACAGAAGTCTGGTGAAAGCCAGGTAGATGGTGGACAAGGAAACCTACCTGGCAGTAGAAAAATCTATGAGTTCTACAACGCACCAATTGTCAAGTTCTGGTTTCACACGGTTAGTCATCACTCTAGAACTTGGATTAACAAATCATTCCTTTGATCCTTCAAATGCCACTTAATTCTGCTTTTACTTTGCCTAGCATAAATTTGCAGTCTCTTACTGGTAGGATGGGGAGATACTTGAATATTTCTCTGAAAATTAAGTGGAAAGATTTTCTACTAAAATCATCTAAGTTCATTAAAACAAACAAAAAAAACAGAGAAGGAACTAAATCAAAACTCAAGCATGGGTTTTTTACAGTGGTCAGTTGCACATGTAGAGATAGATTTGAAGCTGGCCTTAAAATACCTTTAATACCTCATTCATATCTGTTTCTTTAGGAACTGCTTCTGAAAGAGTTAACCTATAGGAGGTCTTTTGCTACAGAAATGTATGCATTTATTAAATCAATTTTAGTAACCCTGTGTCAGTAGAGCTCAGGATGTTTAAGATCAGGCTGCCCATTGGTCAGACCACCATGTGCATAAACTTTTACCCCTTTTAGAGGCTGTGCTTAACCACTTTATAGGTTGTTAATCTATTGTGTAAGATACATTTATAGCCTGTTCTTATACCTTTAAAATACTTGTTTTCCACATCATATTGTTCTTCCTGGGTTTTGGAAGTTCCTGATTAACCAGTAGTGATTTATATGACCTTGAAAATTGTTACCTCCAACAGAAGGTTGGGATGAAAGCATAGTGGTGCCTTCACATTGAAGAAATTATGTGCAGACCACAGAACAGAATCATAGAATAGTTAGGGTTGGAAGGGACCTCTGGAGTTCATTCTGTCCAACATTCAGGATAAAGTAGTCTCATACATGGGGTTGGAGCCTTGGTGAACATGTGCCATAATAGTTTATCTTCTGCTCCTTCCTATTTTTTCAGCACTAAAGTAGCAATTTCCAAATGGTGCTTAAGGATGTTCACATAAAAATAAAGTAAAACAAAACTTTGGAGAACTAGAATAAAGATTTTGGACTCAAAAATCTGACAGTGCCCCAGTAGTTTGAATACATATATTAAAGTTGATCACCTGTTACTATGTTTACAGAAATTTGTTGGAGATTTTAGTGCAAATGGATTATATACCCTGTCTTTTGTAGATGTCATACATGGCATTTCTTATGCTCTTCACTTACACTGTGTTGGTGAAGATGGGACCAAGACCAAGTGTGCAAGAATGGCTTGTTATCATTTATATTTTCACCACTGCTATTGAAAAAGTCAGGGAGGTAAGCTTTTCCATTCACGTTTCTCATCTGTAGAGGATATATTATAACCCAGAGAACACTATAATCTGAAGAATGCCAAATCCTGCATTATTTTTGTAGAGAATTTAGCAGAGGAAAAAAAACTGCCCAGGGAATTTATTTATTAGAAGATTTTCATCTGAAGACCAGTGCTTGGGCCTTGAAAATTTTGTGCTTAATTCTCTACTTTTCTGTGTAGAGCTGGTGGCAATGTGCAGATCTCTTGAGAGTGACTGTGCTGAAAAGAGATTTGGAGCCTTGATGTAGGCACGTTTCTTAATTTTTTTGAGTGGACAATATTTCTAATAATAAAAATGGGATTTCTCTTTAGATATTTAACCTGAGTATGGACATTGTTATGAATTAATAGATCATATGCATAGCAAAATCTAGGGGTCTCTCTCAAGTTTAACTGACCTTCTGTAAATGGACTTGGATAAAAAACACCATCAGATTTTAATGCTGGATATGTTGAGCACAGAAAAATGACATTCCAATCAAAATTGTTTGCAATTATTTGCAGTTGATTAGACCAAAGCTTCTGAACACAACTTGCTTTCCAAACCTGAGTTTGGGGACAAATGCGGCTATGTATTTCCCAAATTATTGTATCTGAGCCAACTTATTTTTCCTGTAAAATCAGCACATAGTAAACAATAGCATTGTGAATTGTCTTTTGTATTTGAAATGCTGTACTTGCAGAGGAATAAAACTACCAAAAATACGGGCACAGTTCTGAGTGAAGTTAATGTTAATGCAGATCACTCAGAAGACTGTGACATTAATATGAGGGAGGTGAAGGATTTCAAGGAGTAACACAAATGCTGGAAATATATTCAAGATTAGATAAACTTGCAAGTTCTGTGTGTGCATGAGATAGTTTTGAAAAAATCAACACTAGAATTCTCTCGTTGAGAAAAATATTGAATGTAAAATAGCAAGTACTTTTGACATCACTGTTGTGCTCTTGCATCATCTCAATGGTGAGACAGTAAAAACATCAGCTATTCTTTCTAACATTATCATTCATGGGCCAGTTTGAAATTGATGTCCTCCACTTCATTTTCTTTATTCATGTTCTAGTTCTGCTCTGTTGGCAAAGATTTTGTAGAACACTTTGTCTTACACATGCAGCTGTTTAACTGCTGAGGGCGTTGTTATATATAACTGCAAACATCTATTTCTCTAGATTGTATCAACTAATTGTTAAAGCTTTAGACCTTGATCCTGCAACTACTTGCTCAAGTGAGTTAGTCCAGGTCACTTTAGTACATTAATGTGCTCATATGCATAACTTCTTGCAAGTTCAGGGCATAACATTTCAAAATCCCACTGTTGCTTGGTACTTATCGGTATGAGCTTACATAGCACTGTGTAATTTGCCTCACTTGTGGCAATGTGCAAAGGTTTTATTTACAGCCTCTCAGAGATTCCACTCCACACATTTGCTCAGTGAAGCTTAAAATCCCTTTGGGGCACCTCACAGTTCTAGGAATGAATATTTCATTCTCTACTTTGCTAGTTGCCAGCACTCCTTTTTTTTTAATATATGTCCTTGGTGGAACGCAAGGATCTTTCTTTATATTTTCAGTCTGAAATAAAAGGCATTAGTTGTTTTTCCATCAGCAAGGTTGGACTGGTAGTTTCCATGACTTAGGAGTTCATGAAAAGGCTGCTGCAGGTCATGAGTCTAGAAAATGCTTGTTAATTTATAATGATACTTACGCATAGCAATTCTATACTGGTTGCTCTCTTCCACTGCAGTATGTGCCCTTTAGTGAATGGATTCAGTTACAAAATCTGTTTTTCCTTAGGAAGAGCTATTTCATGGGGCATACTTGAGCAATATGACACTATAGGTTAAGTACAAACCTCAACTGATCATGAATGACAATATTCAGTAAATGTGCCTGAAACAGAAACAAAGAAAAGGGAGGGGATGGGGGGGAAAGGAAATGATACATTCTCAAATATAATGAAATAGTTCAGACAGAAAAGGTTAAATAAGGTATCTGTGATTTAAATGGCATTTCATTGTAGCCTTTTTTGACATTCTACTCCTTAGGTATTTATCTCAGAACCTGGAAAATTCTGCCAAAAAGTGAAGGTGTGGATTTATGAATACTGGAATTTTACTGATTCTATAGCTATCATCCTGTTTATGATTGGTTTTGGTTTGCGCTGGTCCAACCCTCCCTTTCAAACTGCAGGGAGGCTACTTTACTGCTTGGATATTATATTTTGGTATACTCGGCTCCTGGATCTTTTTGCTGTGAACCAGCATGCTGGCCCATACCTGACAATGATTGGGAAAATGGTAAGTATAGTGCTTTGGAACAATATTTTTGTAGTTAAGGCATATATTCAGGAATACGTAAAGCTGAGAAGTGACAGAAAAGAGTGATGGTCAAAGGAGAGGTCACCTAATAATTCATAGTGAATGTATTACCTGAAAATACAGTGATGAATTCTGTTTGTAAGTTGAACATAATCATATTTAATTTTTCTTTAATTTGTTAATTATGTGAAATTATTCACAAAAGCCATTTTTACTTCTTTCCTTATAGAAGGATTGCATTTGAGTTAATTTTCTGATACAGCTTCCTTACAGAAGAAGTCACTGCCTCTTGCGTTTGGGCTGACTAGTATATATTATTCCCCTAGTTCTTGGAAACCGTTTCATTATTATTTTACATGCTGATTAAAATAATTAAATCCCATTTTACCTGGCAAAATTTCTCTGAGATCAAAGTTAATTTTTTTTCTCTTTTGGTATAAGAACTGCTGCTGAACTGCTGCCTGGTCTAGAAGGACAATGCCCACTGTAATGTCCTTTCATTACTGGGGACTACTTTCTTAACATGCTTACTTCTTTTCTTACATAGTAATTCCAATTCAGTGTTAGAAGGCAAAATAATTTTCACTGCTGTTCCTTCCTCTCAGTTTGAAAGAAGCACCACTGAGGAAAATGACCATCGTAGGGTCTCTGCATTTTCAAATTTTGCTTAAGATCTGAGAGGGATGTGAGAAACAAGTAGGACTTATGGCTTTTTTGGTCCAGGATAATTTTAACCTCTACAAAATGCTCATGTAGTCCAGGTCATATAACTAAAATATTTTATTTCCTCCAACATTTTAGATTATTACCCGTTTTATATTCTGATTTGCAGAAGCAGATTTCCCTAAAGTGTACGTTTCTTTGACATACAATTAATACAACTAATTCTTTCACCCAAACATCTCTTCCAGACAGCAAACATGTTCTATATTGTGATTATGATGGCCATAGTTCTGCTGAGTTTTGGGGTGTCACGAAAGGCAATTCTTTCACCAGAGGAGCCTCCTTCTTGGACACTGGCACGAGATATTGTATTTCAGCCGTACTGGATGATGTTTGGTGAGGTCTATGCTGGAGAAATAGATGGTAGGTAATTTTCACTATACAGTTCAACAACTTAAATTTAATACAGGCAGAAAGATGCCCACTTTGGGAAGAAAAAATTAAGAGGTGTGGGGGAGGGGCAGGACAGGAAGAGGGGAAAGGGAAAAGAATAAGTTACCTAGCATATTTCTTAAAACAGATAAACCATGTGAATATAGGAAAAATAGAACCAATCAATGTAAATAGGAAAAATACTGTATCTCAATTAATGGTTTGAACCTGTCTCAGTAAGACAGAAGAACCAGGCACTCCAGGAGGTATTTTAGCATTACATACAGAAGGCACTCTCATGCTACTGCTTGATGGGTACAAGTAAAACAGTCCCTAAAATAGAAAAGTAGGTATGCAAATAGATACATATATTTAAGATACATAGTTCAGCATAGACCCAATTCATTATAACAATTTAAAGTATTGCTTTCATTATTACTACTGAAACAGTCACATGATGACTGTATATTTTGGTTATATAAGTCAAAATTCTTCTAATGAAAGCACATTGTTACGTTTCACAGTTTAGTCTGCTCAATCACTTATTAATGCTAAACCTTTAGAAATTTGACACTTTCCAAATAAAGCTATGATTTCTTCAGTAACTCTTTATGCTCAGAATATTTCCTGAATTTAGAGCCATTGCTTTATAAATGTGTTTTAAAATGTCATCAAAGTGTAAAATTTGATTAGACATTAAAAAGACTGAGAAGTTTTTATTTTGTCATTTTAAAACATTAAAAGGGATCCCTTAATTTCTATGATTTGTTGATTGATCCCACAAATATTCATAGTCTTATATATACTTTTGCACAAGTTAATGTGATTTTAAGTTGTGCGTGAAGCTCTAAATGAGCAATACTCCAGTACTGATAAAGCAGCCTTTGAGCTGTGTCCTTTCCACAATGGAGTCTGTGAAAGCTCTGCTACTTGCTTTAAGAATCAAAGATTTGAATAAAGTGAATTTCAGCCTATTTGACTCTGTGTCATCTCCCAGACATATTTCAGCTGCATCATTTTTCCTCTTAACTAAAAATTGGAGTGAGTGGAATAAGAACTGATATGTTATGAAGTGATGTCTCTAGCTTCTGAACTGCAGTGGTAACTATGGGGCGGTAGTAGCATGAAGAGGTTTCACTTCTTCTTTAGGTGGCAGTTGACCTTTTACTTGGAAGTTTAGTGATGTATGTCGGTGGAATTAACAAGCACTGTTATGTTTCTTGCTGGGAAAAATGAGAAGTACAGACCATTGATGTGCCCTGTTCTGATTTCCATGCTAACTATGCTCTGCCTGTCGTTCATTTCCAGTTTGTGAAAACAATGAAGATTGTCCTCCTGGCTCCTTCCTAACACCATTCCTCCAAGCTGTCTACCTCTTTGTGCAGTACATCATCATGGTCAACTTGCTTATTGCTTTCTTTAAGTAGGTACCTTGGTATTCTGCTGCAACAGCAACTAACGCATTCAGCCAGCACTTCTCAAAAGCCTTTCACCCAAAAAAAACCAGCAAGGGCATATTGGTGGTGATTGTTATCCTGTCTTCCATGGGAATAAGGTGAATAAAAAAGGAATGGTGGTAGCAAGACACTGCTAGGAGAGGGGTGGTGAGAAGACACATTGTTTTGCTATTTAAAAAGCATCTGATTGTTAAAGCAGACAACTCCAGTTGGCAAAAAGGTAACATTAATTCAGTTCTGAAGTAATTTTTTCTTTGTTTCTAGAAGTTATATTTGTTGTTATATAGGCTGAGAGCCTATATAACATTCAACATAGGGTAGCCCAAGTTTTAGATTGGCAGATAATTGGAAATGTTCAAGGGAAGAGAATAATGACTTGTAGGAGTATGCTCTTCCTTTAGCAAATAATTTGGAAATTCCTGTTGTTTGATGCAATCTCATATATACTAGACTGAAATCTAACTAGTGTTTTTAACAAGCTGCCAAAGTAGGAAGGATCTTTATAGTAATCCTATAGTAATTCATAATGATTCTAATAGTAATTAATCAGTGCCTTTATAGAATTTTAACAAGGAACCTCTTGTAGTGGATAAAGTTGTGTAAATTATTACTAAAGAGCAGCCTAACCCAAGTAGTTAATTGCTTTTTCCTAGTATTTTAGCATTTGTGGGGAGGAAGAAGTCAGCTGTAGGTTAAACAAAAATGTAGCAATTAATTTTCAAGAAAACTGAACTATCAAAACTCATTCTATTTCCACTTCCAATTAAAACCCTCTTTCCTGACATTATTGTGAGGAATCAATCTATTATTTTATACTACACAGCTGTGAAATTGTAATTTGAATTATTTATGGAATTAAACTTTCAACAATGATGATAATGCTAAATCTTCTACTTAGTGATTTGTTTGTTCCCAAAATGGGACAAAAAATGGGTATGAGCAATATATTTAATTATGCTTTCAGAAACAAAGCTGATGTTTTTGTAACTGTATATTGGGTGTGCAGTATGACAGTTCAAATGAAATTACAGTGCCAGAAACCCCAGCATTGCTTTTCTGTGCTTGGGTCTACAATAGCAGTTACGGAAAATTATTCAGTGCAACTGCAGTCATGTTTAATAATATTACAGCTCTAGTTAGTATCCTGCAGAGGAATGGCTCATGTATCTGCAAGTAAGTGGTTTTTTTTAGGAGGAATGCACAGAACTGTTTTGTTACCAGTCTTCCCTTAGCCTGGTACATACTTTTATTCCAGTCCAAAGAGGCAGACAGTGTTGAATTTTCAGTTAGGCCATGCATTAGAGTTTAAATACTATGGCTGAGATTCCAAAGCCACTTCAGTGATATCTTTTGTTCAGTTCCCATTAATGTTAATGGGAATTGGATCTCCAAATCTGTTTGGCAGCTTTGAAGGTCTCATTCTCAGTGCACTAGCTGCAGACACATGCTGCTTGTTTGTTAAGTGGAAGTTGCTAAGCAGATTTACCTCACTGGAGGAATAAGGCTTTTCCTCAGTGTCAGATTAGATCTGTACAGAAGCATTTTGTGCTGTATTGGCAGTATTCCTCACAGGAGTGTTTTACCCTCCTTCTCCCCTTCCTCTCTCATTCTCAGTAATGTTTATTTTGATTTGAAATCCATATCAAACAAGCTGTGGAAGTACAACCGGTACCGCTACATTATGACCTACCATGAGAAGCCATGGCTGCCTCCACCATTCATCCTCCTGAGCCACATTGGACTTCTGATAAATCACATCTTCCACCATCAGTCCCCAAATGGGCTGGATCAAGAGGAAGGCGATGTTGGACTAAGTAAGCTGGGAACCAAAAGAAATAGCTGATGACAATTGTTTGTCAGCCTCGCATCACCATGGAGTTGAGTTCCAAAAAAAAAAAGGAAAAAGCAAAAATCTGTTCTCTGCATAGGGGCCTGTTTTAGTTTGAAAACCTGAATTTAGCTTGCCTGCCTGAGAATTCTTGAAGGAAAAAATGACTAGGTAATTATGGGAATACTTTGCTGTGCTACATACTGTGTATCAGTCAAGATACTTCACAACTCTGAGCTGAAACAAAGAGACAGAAACTTATTCTGTAGGAATTAATAGCCTTTTTTTTAAGAAGTTAAACTATACTTAAGGTATAAATTTCTGTATGTTTGTCAGGAAAAGACCAGCAATTCCTTTTTCATTACCTGGGGAAAGTAGATGCAGAGCCCAAGGACAAAGGTGATCCAGTAATGGCAGATGCAGAGAGAGAGCACTGGGGCTTCCCACCTTCTCACTGTTTACCTCCTTTTGTACACTAGTTTATCACTGCACCTTTCCCACCTGGACTTCTTAATCCCAGGGTCCTTCCTAATGCCTCTTCAAGGTGATGCCAGTTCCCTGTCTCACTGTTGCCCACTCTGTCAGGAATAGCCCTAGCTGTTGAGGGGAGGTGACCGCAAGGCCTAGGATGGGAATGAATACTCAGGAGTGGGACTTGGTGGTTGAGGTGAGGAAGGGAAATGAGGAAGAGGCTTGTGGCTACAAAAACGTTGGGGAACTCTGGTGTATAGTATTATACAGCAGCATCTTTTTTGGTGCAATATACACCCTTCATGCCTAAAAACCCTGCCTGGTTTTCACTTAGGATTTGCTCTGCTGAATGTGAATCCCTGAAGATACCTGGCATGCTCGCAAGTAGTTACAGGGTTCAAAACCAGGCTTAACTAATCAATGCTGTGCTGCTTTACCACTGCTCCCAGGCTCAGCTCCTCCATCATGACTGGATACATCAGCTTGCCTTTGAATTTCCACTGATATGCATGAATAGCATAAGTCACTGATGTAGCATAGAGGGTGTCTTGTAAGGTGTATCAGGCTAAAGGAAAACGAAAACCCTGCTTAGCATATCTGAAAGTCCTTGTATAGAAGAAGGCTCATGCCTTGCTTACATTTCTCTCAGAGGAGAATTTTTTCCTGTTTATATGCCTCTGTGTCCCTTTTCTATGTACATATGGAGTGTTTGTTAAGTTTCTTCTGCGTTAGTTTTGGATGTAGTTATAATTAACTGGTTTTCACAATGAGGATCCAGTGCCACCCTGTGGAAAATCAATGAAAATACCAAGATACACAGAGTAAAATCTTGGAACACCACAGGTAGGTTATGGGGGAAAAGAACCTGAAAGGTGATCAGGTCTCATTAGGAGTGCGGAGGGGAACCCCAGAATACTTTGGGGTTATTGGCTGCTGAGCAATGTGTTGCTGCTCTGGTAAGTAAAAAAAAAGGGAAGGGAAGGTTTGGGAAGGTTTGGGAAGGGGAAGTGAAGGGAAGGGAAGTGAAGGGAAGGGAAGAGGCAGGGAAGGGAAAGGAGAGAAGAGAGGAAAGAGGAAAGGGAAGGGAAGGTTTGGGAAGGTTTGGGAAGGG
>VWZF01004901.1:14763-38486 GCA_013396755.1 Sclerurus mexicanus | reverse complement strand
CCCCCCCCCTTTCTCCTGGCTCAGTTTGGGATTCTTTTTGCCACTAACCCAGCACAGGAGGGTTTGGCCCCGGCGGGACCCTCCGGTACATCCCGAGGGAGGGAGGGACGCACAGGGAGCTCTGCAGCAGCTGAAATGCAGACGAGACCTTGCTCTGGCCAAAAAAATACCCCCGAAACCAACTTAAAAAAAAAAAAAATCATCAAGTCCTGTGGCTGAAGGAGGAGAGGCAAAGAGGGATCCCAGGGATGCTCAGTAGGGAACCCCCCGGCCCCGGCCCCCCCTCGGAGGCACTCTGCCGGGCCCTCGGAACGCCTTCCCGTAGGAAGACGCTGCCTGGGTTGGGGCTCCCCAGCTGGGACCTGTTCCTGCCCCACTGGAACCGGCCGTTCCCGGCCCCAACTCGCCGTAATTCTGCGTTTTGGCCTCGGGATGTCCCGGCGTGTTGTTGCTCCCCTCGGATTTGCTGAAGGATTGCCCGAGCGAGTGGACGCCGACGGGGGCTCTGGCGAAACGCAGGTCCTGGTCCCCCGGGAACTGCACGGATCCCGTGCCCTGGTAGTTGCTGGTCTCCCCGAGGTGGCTCACGGAGCCCAAGAAGGTCCTGCTTTTCCCCAGGGGTTGGGCAGAAGGTTCTAGAAGCGTCTGGCCCGAATTCAGCTCCTCGGCACCGAATCCCCCCTCGGGGCCGTCGGCGCTGTAAGTCCTGGAGGGGTGGGAGCGGCCGTAGTCCCTCGGGGCCGGGGGCTCCTGCGTGGCGTGGCCGGGCAGCTCCGTGTCCTGCTGGGAAAAGAGCTGGAGCAGCGCAGCCGTCACGGCCGGATTCAACTCCTGGGCTGCTCCGCAGAGATCCCCTTCGGGCACGGGAGGAGGCGGCGGCGGTCCGGGGGGCTCGGGGGGTCTCTTCTCTGGAGGGAGAATGCCAGGAGGACACGCTGTGGAAGGGGTGACTCCTTTTAAACACCGTTTCAAACACACACACAAAGACATTTTTTACAAGCAAACCAAACCAATCCCCGCTCCGGGGCGGAGGGAGAGTTTTAAGGCTCGCCGGGAGAGCAGCGCAATGTGTTCATTCCCACTGTCCCCACGGCAACAGCTGTCCTAACACCTGGGCACCAGGGAGGGGATTCCTGCTCCCAGAAAAGGCAGATGTGGAGCCACACGCCAGCCCCACGCTCCCCGAGTCCGCGGGGACCCGGAGCCGCCACGGGTGCAGAGTGTGGCCGGGATGTGTCGGATTAGACAGACACAAAGCCAGGCCCAGCCACGCAGATCCCAGCTCCTCGCTGCTCCCACGGCAGCCCACGGGCAGCAGGACACTCTCTCTGCCCCCTCCCCACCAGCCCCAGCCCTGCTTCCCCACCTTTCCAACACAGAGCCCCACACAACCTCGCCCCCCAGATACCTGAACAGACTGCCCTGAACAGGAGAAAAGCCTTTTGCTTCCTCCCCCCTGCTCCTTTCTCCCCCAGCTCCCCCCCAAAATCAGGATTTGTCTCAAACCCCCTCCTGGCAAGAACAAAGCTCCATCACCCCCAGCCCCCCTGACCCTCACTGCTCTGGCAGAGCCTGTGAGGCAGAGGGAGCACAAAGGGGGCTGTTGGGGAGGTGGGAGAGGGGAGCAGAGCCCTGACCCTCCCCTGAGGCGGTGCCACAGGTGTAGGTGACACCTCAAGTGACACCAGGGAGAGGAGGACGTGGCTTCCCAGCTTTTGACTCCTCTTGGAGCAACACACCTGAGCTGCCTCCTGTCCCTCACCCACAGGTGAAGGAATTGCAGAGGCCACGGACACCTTGTTGGAATCACATCCTCAAATCACTGGCAAAACTGGTTATTAAAAAGGTCAAACTTTATTGTGAAAACCAGTAGTCTTCCAGGACCACCCCTCCACCCGTATCCGTCAGTCCACTTTGAAAACTAGATTGTATTGAAATCCCGGGAGGGGGGGAGAAAAAAAAAGCAAACCCCAAAACAAACAAACAAACAAACAAAAAAACCCCAATCTTCAGGTAAATTTGTAAAGCCAAGCTGATTTGGGGACAGCAAATCATTCCAAAAGAAGTATCAACAGAGAACAACGGCATGGAATTCCATCTGCTCTACAGTAACCTAGTTATCTTCCAGGACTAGGGCAACAACAACAGAAAAAAAAAAAGAAAAGCACGATCACAACTGGCTCGTGGTGGGCGGGTGTTGAAGGCACGAGAACACAGCACGTTCAGCTACATTGCAGGAGGTGGGATCGGGCCAAAAGAGGCTCCCCGGAGAGTCTGAGACAAACCCAGGAGGCGCTTCTACAATTGGGTGAGGTCGTCACAGGCTGTGGCTAATAAATTCAGAAAATCAACAGAAACAAGAGACATGGAGACATTTACACTCACCTTGGGCAAGGAAATCCGAGACTTCACTGACACAACCTCTGGTTTTAAGCTCTCCCTATCAGAAGCTGCAGTTTGGCTCAGCTTCAGGAGCTGCTGGATTTCAGGGCTCGAAAACGAAGTTTGGGTAGAACCAGGCAGCCCTGGTTTCATCTCCCAACTGCCACTGTCCCTCCCTTCAGCACTCACCAGTATTTCAGTTGCTTTAAAATCATCTCTGCACGTTTGCTTATTTTTTATTTTTAAGAGGGCAGGAAAGGGACGGTGAAAAATACTTGGGACAACCAGTCAGATGGGAAAATCTGCAGAGACTCCTGTGCAAGAACCTCTCTGGATGTGCCAGCTGATTGCTGGGGGGGTGTTGAGGAAGAACTGACCCTCCAAACTGCCTTTTCATTTTTGGGCAAAACCCCAAACCTTTAATTAATCCTCACTGACCCGTTCACAGTGGAGCACTGATGGGTTTTAGAGTAAACACTGGCACGTTTGGGCTGTCTGCAGTTGTTCCAACCCCCGGAGCAGCCCGGCACTCACCACAGGGAGGGGGTCAGGTTGAAACCTGAGGTCGGAGCACATTCCACCCCTTTCCCTCCTCCCTCTCCCAACACTCCAAGGCCTCACTCGTCCGGGCTGCATCAGCAGCACTCCCTGGGATGCTCTGAACTCCTCACACAGCTGCGTGGCACCGGGAGGTGTATTTACCTGAGCTCTCCTCCGGGTGCCTCGCCGGGCTCTTCCTGGGCCCTCGCTGCTCGCCGCTCTTCTCCCCGTTGCTCTCCTCCAGGGATGGTATCCCGGGCTCCTGGCTCTTCATGAGCTGACTCAGCAGAACTGCCAGCACGTTCTGCATGTCTCCCTGAGCGCTGGCTGTGTCCGGAGTCTCCTGCTCCTCCGGCACCTCCGGAGGGGGCTCCTCTATGGCTTCCTCTGCCGGCGCCGCCGGGGGCTCGCGGTGCTGCGCCGTGGCCTCGGTCAGGGCCGTGATGGACTGGTTGAGGGCCTCCAGCTGCTGCTGCATCTCGGGGTTCGAGTGCACGTTCAGGAGCTGGGCCATCTGCGGCACGCTCAGGTCGGTCTGGCTCTGCAGCAGGTTCAGGAGCACGGCCAGCTCGCTCTGGTTCAGCTGCTGCGTGATGTCCCCGAGGCCTGCGGGACACACGGGAGGGGAGGGGAGTGTCACCGGCAGGGTGGCTTTGGGATCCTGGGGGGGCACGTGGAAGGGGACGACAGTCCTGCACGTCCCACGGCAATGAGCAACCCTTGCCCACGACCTGTGGCAAAGGGCACCCCCTTCTCCACATCCCACAGCCATGATCCATCTCCCACAGCAAGGAATGCTCCTTCTCCACATCCCACAGCACTGAACATCCCCCTCCCCACATCCCCAGGCTGGGGAAAGGCAGGGAGGCTCCAGGAGAAGGTTTTCAGGAGATCCTGCTGGGATTCCCACCCTCAGCTCCAAGAGCACGGCAGCAGCACCCCGTGGCCCTGGGCACACACTGCACTCATCAAGCTGCTGCCGCCTCACTGCCCCTCCAACCCCCCAAAAACCTCTGCAGAGGTGCCAAAGAGCTGCTCAGCTGGGCCAAACCTTCCCATTCCCGGGTTTGGGAAGCGAGGGCATCCCAAGGATACCACATTAAGGCAGCAGGTGATGACGCTGGAAGTCTGAAACCCAATTCAGGGCAACCACAGCAGCTCAGCCCCTCCCGAGGTCCCCTGGGTCAGAATCAGCCCCTCCTGCACTGGGAAGCAGGTTTCCCAGGATGGAGCTGAGCTGCTGCTTGGGATGCAGGAAGGGTGTGTTCACTGACGCAGCACAAGGAATTAGGTCAAGCAGGAGGCAATTCCTGGCCTGGGATCTCAGGGCTCTGTCCTGACCTGCAAGGATCCAGGTTATCCTAAAATACATCCCTGGAGTGGCACCACCTCCCTTTGCAGCCCACTGGAATGACAAGTGACAAGGGTGCCCCTTCACACTGACATCGACGTTGGAACCTTTTGGGAATAAGGGTGCCAAGGTTTGGTTTTAGAAGCTTAAACTGGAGCTCCTCTTGCTGGTGGGGAACGAAGAACGTGACACTCTTTTCCCAGCTGTTTGTTAATCCAAGCACCACCTTTTGTCCATCTGCCATGTTTCACTGAACACATGGATTGTGCATTCCCTGGAGCAAGAACTGTCTTCCTCGTTACTTGTCAGCACAGCATTGGACACAAAGGAAGCTTTAGCCCATATCTGGGTTTTTATAAGGCTTCTATAGAACAACCAGGGCAGCTTTGTGTAGCTCCACATTCCTGGGAATCAAAATACCTCCCCTCCAACTATTTTCTAGGCACAGGAGGGTTGGCCACTGGTTGGAACAGTGCACAAGTTCTGGCCCTGCAAGTCTTGATGACCTTTTCTGCAGTAAAGTGCAATAATGCACATTTTTGCATATATCCCCAGACCTAACCTTTATCTAATTTCATCAACAAGAGCAAACTTCAGCTCCTTTGCACACCCTGGACGTGGCTGCACCTTCCAGCCTGTGATCTGTTCCCTCGCTGGCTTAAGTGACTCAGTGAGTCCTGTCATCATTCAGCCTCTTTTAGAACTAATAACACAGCTCAGAACAAATTCACACTCAGCTCATCAGTGACTTCTGAAGACCAGACAGAACCCTCTGCGCCTTCACAGCAGAGAGGGAAAGAAGGGAAGGAATAAAAGAAACGAGGACGGGAAGAGTCTGGAACGCCCTTTCTGCAGAAAAAGAGGTGAAAGAACCAGACTGGCTTAAAACCAGACACAAACCTCCCACACTCAGGGAGGGAACACACCGGGAGCCTTTCCCAGAGCAAAGCGGGCACTGACCTACTGCATCTGCAGCCCCAGGCTCTGCTTTGAGCTGGGCAGGCTGGGGGGGCACAGGACTGCTGTTGTTTTTCACAGTGTCTGTGCTTGTAACAGAGGTAGTTTCTTTCCGAGAAACTTTTGACACCGGAGGCTCCTCCACGGCCATCCCGCTCTGCCGCTGCCGCCGCCGCTTCTTGCTCCACAGCTCGTGGCAATCCTGCCAGTGGGGGAGGCTGCAAGAGAACACTGGGCAGTGAGAGACACGGCTGGGAGAGCAGCTGGACCCCAACACCCCCAGGAGGCTGCTAGTGACGGAGGAGAAGCACAGATGATGTTGCCCAGAGAGGTTGTGGACTCCCCCCTCGTCCCTGGGGGTGTCTCAGGCCAGGCTGGATGGGGTTGGACCTGGTCTGAACACTTGAACTTCTATCCTTGGAAGTGCTCAAGGCCAGGCTCGACCTGTTCTAGTGGAGGGTGTCCCTGCCCAGGGCAGGGGCTTGGAACTGGATGGACTTTAAGCTCCCTCCCAACCCAAACTGTTCCATGATTCTGTGTCCCCTGATTGCAGCCAAACCAAAGGGGAAAGACCTAGAAGCAGGCAAGGCAGCCTAATTACAGGGAATTCATTCCATCTGCACGGGGATCTTAGCCCTGTATGGCCTGGGATCTCACACAAACCCCCATGAGTGCAAGTCTACCAAGCTCTGAAGGTCTGGGGGCTTTTAAGGAAGGCCCTGCCTTGAGGAACTCTGAGGGAAACAGGAATCTTGTACTTGCACACAAACCAGTCAGAGTTTTATCATCTGCTTGACTGGAGTGGGAGGAAATTGCTGCAGTGTGACACTGCTCAACTCTTCCACCCAATTAACGCACAGCCTTAACGAGGCCTGACCAGTCCTCCCTCCATGGCACAGAGACAGGGATGTGCTACATCCTACTCTTGCACATCTCCCAACAGAGTTTTAGAGCATCTTATAAGCATTAAAACTGGGCTTTATAAAACCAGGCTGTTATCAGGCAGAAAAACAGCAGCACAGGAAGAGCGATTTGTTCAGCCCCATGACAAAATGCAAGGGCAGAGTGGACAAAGGACCACAGGAATCATAATTTTGACTGAAAAAAACCCCTTGTCTCCTTCCCACAGCTCTCCAGCAGAGAGCCCACGGGGGTGGCAGCTGGGACTTACTCTGGAGGTGCCATTTTGCTGAGGTCAACGTCCTTCAGGAAGTCACTGTGCAGGGCCTGCTCTGCTGTGCAGCGTTTGCCAGGGTCCAGCGTCAGCATGTGGTCCAGCAGGTCCAGAGCAGACGAGGGAATGCTGTGGAGAGGGTGGGAAACACGGGGGAGTCAAGGGGGAACACGTGGAGAAGCCCCTTCCAGAGAGACCCCTCAGACCTGAGAGAAACCCACACAGCCAGAGTTTATCACTTGTGATGCAGCAGCTCAAAGGCACCAACAGAACAGGCATCAGGTCTGTGGAGTGGATGGAGCTGTGTCAGGGAGGGGTAGCTTGGATATCAGGACAAGGCTCTTCCCCCAGTGGGTGGTGGGCACTGCCCAGGCTCCCCAGAGCAGGGGGCACAGCCCCAAGGCTGCCAGAGCTCCAGGAGTGTTTGGACAATGCTCTCAGGGACAGGGTGGGATTGTTGGGGTATCCTGGGCAGGGCTGAGAGCTGGGCTGGGTGATCCCTGGGGGTTCCCTTCTAGCTCAGGATATCCCATGATGTTCTCATGCTCTATTTTTGCCATTTATGCTAAAAACCCCACAAGGTTATCCCACAATCAGACTCTCCCCCTGAGAACATTTCCCAGCAGTCAGACTGTGAGGATGCCACACCGCCAAGGGCACTCCCAGTGCAGTTCCCAGCCACAGGCAACCCCTCCAAAGGCACCTGAGGCAGGCCAGGTGTTTAGGAAGGGGACAGTGACCCCATTCCAACCCTCCCCGGGTGGGAAACCTCCACAACCCACCCCCAGAGGAGCACAGAGGAGTCGCAGAGCCCCCCAGGCCCCCCAACTCACAAGGAGAACTCCTCGCGCAGGCGCCGCCGGTATTGCTTCTTGGGTTTCATAGTGTTGAAGTAGGGCAGCTTGATGACATCTGGCCACACAGCTGGGCAGGGGCTCCCACAGAGCCGGCTGGGGACCAGGAGAGCAGGGTCAGCCCAGTGGGACACAGCAAGGAGGGCAAGAGCCACCAACCCCAGAGAGAACTCCTTCCCCCTTGGCAACTCACTGCAGCAAGAGCCGAGCTCTGGGCACACTCCCGTGTTACAGAGGGAGGCACCAGGAGAGGGAAATGCTGAGCTGGAGTTCATAAACCATCCAACACAACGGATTTTGATTTTTCTTACCAGAAATTTTTAACATTTTAAAATTTCTTACTTTAGGTTTTACAGACTTACTAGATTTCATTGTCCTTACAATGAGCGTGGGCAGGGGCTGGAATGGATTTCCCAGAGAAAAGTGGATTCCAGAGAATGGAATTCCCAGAGAGGCTGTGGCTGCCCCTTCCCTGGAAGTGTCCAAGGCCACCTTGGACAGGGCTTAGAGCAACCTGGGCTAGTGGAAGGTGTCCCTGGATGAGATTTAAGGTCCCTTCCAACCCAAACCAGCCTGGGATTCTAGTTTTCAGTGTGAGATGCAATTTAAGTTCATGATTTTTGTACTCAGCTCACAGCAAAGTTTACTGAGAGGAAATAAATTGACACCCACATCCCCGACGTGGGTGTGGACACCTGACTATTCCCCATTTCTGGCCCTATTTTGCAGGCAGGTGAGAGAACAAGGGCTCTTCTAACACATGGCCTGAGTGCAGGAGCAGCTCCTGCAGTGCCTCCCCTCATAGACATGCATGTGCAATGCTTTACCTGATTAATTCAAGCTGAGCCAGTTCCAGATTGGCTTGAAAAATAGGCTTCTTTGTAAACAGTTCCCCGAGGATACAGCTGGAAAGAGGAAAAGCAAGAGGTCAGGACAGCAAACCCCTGGGAGGAGCGTTTGAACAGCGCAGTGTTTCTGCTCAGGAGCAGCTTTGCCTGAGGAGGGTGATTTGCATCAGGGCTTGTAGTTGAGCACTGACAAACTGACCTGTGTGTACAGAACCCCCAGTCCTGGGCTCCTGGGGAATAACCCCCCTGGAAGTGGCTGCTTAATGCAGGCAGCCCTTGACGTGTTAACTCTTCGCAGGGAAAGGGGGATGTGGCCACGTGACAAGAAAAGGGATCTCATTTCCTCCAGAGTCAGCTTTTAGACTTCCCTGTGCTGCCCCAAACCATCCCCAGCTGCCCCACCCTGCGTGCCCTTGCCAGGATGTGGATACGGGATACTGGTACAGCTGGGATAGAGAGAGAGGGAGGGCACAGCCCTGACTCCTTCAGGCTTCAACATCTTCCTCAAGCCACCAGGAGTCGGTGCCAAAAACAGCTGGGGGGGGACACAGGTCTGTCTGCTGGCACAGGACACCGAGCAGCAACCGGACCTCCCAGCCAGAATTCCCAGCAGTAACTGGGATGAAATCCTGGCTCCCACTACCCTCTCTTTGTGTTCCAAGCTCTGCTGCAGCTCAGCTGTGAATACCCCACTGGGAAGGTCACATTTTGGGGAATCCAGCCTGGCTTGGGGGTGCTGAACCCCCTGGTGCTGATCACTGGGAAGGATGGCCCATCCTGGTGGCTGAAGTGCCCAGATTCCCATTCCCGAGGCTCCCTGCACCACTGGCACTTGCAGAAACCTGGAATCTCTACTTAAAAACGTTTCCCGGCTTTAGCTGACAAAAATTAGGGGACAAACAGAGCAGCCCGAAGAGCTGAGAGAAGAAACCATGGAAGGTACAAACAGCACAGGGCACGTCGTGTCACCCCCGCTCTCAGGGGGACACCAGTGTCACCAGCTCGGGGCTTTAACGGGGGGTTTGTGCTTTCCCATGTCAGTGCCAGGAAAAGCCTCATCCCAGGAGGTGAAACTCCAAGTGCTTTCAATTCGCTGCCACACACTGATTTCCTCACAGCACTCGGAATATTTACAAATCTATATTTAAAATGATAGGTCAAATTGCATTGCAATTTCTATTTCTAACAATATTTTAAATAAACACCTAAATAGAATTTAAATATTTTTAAACATAAAGCCCCATTTCTATTATTAATATTCGCATACAATATACACCATGTAATTGTCAATATTATTTTCAATACAGCTTAAATATTACTATTCTAGATATGACTATTTTATATTTAAATTATATTTAAGTCTATTTGGCAGAGAATGTACAACACCATAGAGTTGTCAAAATTACTAATAAATACGTTTCAGTACAGTTAAAGTATAATATTGTGGCAATGAATATATTTAATGCATAATAGCTTAGATTCTATTTAAAATCTACATCTATATTTTAAGTAGTTTAACTATTTTAAATATATTAAGCATATATTGACATTATTAGTAGTACATAATATATGAGACATAACTGATAATAATAAACACATTTCGGTACGGTTCAAATATTAATATTTTGAGCACGGATGCAAACTCGTGTTTCAAACAAGCTCACGAAGACCCTGCCCAGCCCCTGCTGGCTCACTCACCCGCAGCTCCACACGTCGATGGCCGGGGTGTAGCGCTCCTCGCCCAGCAGCAGCTCCGGCGGGCGGTACCACAGCGTGATCACTTTGTTGGTGTAGGGCCGGCTGCAAGGCACCCAACACAACCCCTTACACGCCCTGCCCAGCTGCACAGCCGCAGCTGGATCGTCCCCCCAGCCCGAGCCCGGGGAAGCCGAGGGTTTTCCAGCTCCCAGGATTCCCAAAGCCCAAACTCCTGCCCCTCGGGACACCCCGTGTTGCCGTCACCGAGCTGTGCCTGATCCTGGAGCACGACACGCTCCAAGGCAAACACAGGAGATGTTGTGGCTCCTCAGCAGCCGGTTTTCTAATGCAAACTTATTAACGCCAGGCAGGAATGTATTTGTCCAGCACCTGGGGCTGGATTATGAATTCACACTGGAAATCATTCCTCAGGACTTGCAAGTGCAGGGATGTTAAGCAGGAAGCAGCCCACCCCACCTGTAAGGCCTCACCTCTCCTCTGAGCTGTAGAGTCGGGCGAGTCCAAAATCTGCAAGTTTGATTTGCCCACTGAAAAGAGAAGAAACAGGCCTTGGTTTGAATCACAGCAGAGCCCAGCTCCTGCTTAAAGCCCAGCTCCAGCAGTGAGGAAACACCCCCCAGGCAGCAGAAAGGCCTCCCACATCCAGCAAGAATTACTGCTGGATATGCCAACCTTAATTTCCCAGAGGCGATTTTGATGCTTGAAAGAAAGGAAAAGTTAAAAAAAAAAATAAAAAGCAGCAGTAATTCGGTGTCATCTGCACCACAAACCCTTCCCACCAGGGTGGTGTCCCAGAGGAATTCTTTAGGTGGATGTCCAGCCATGTGGTTGGAATCACAGACAGGATTATTCCCACACCTCCTGTCCCTAAGCACAGCCAAGGTGAGGACAATGTGGGCTCCCAGCTGAGCCCAGGGAAGAGCTTGGAAAGAGGTGGATATACCCCCAGGTTACCTGTTGTTCAGTAAGATGTTGGAGCACTTAATGTCTCGATGAAGGAAATTCTTTTTGTGACAGTAATCCAGACCCTCCATTAACTGTTTCATGAAAGACTTGATATGGTCCTCTGAGAAATGTACCAAGCCAGATTCTAGCAGCCCCATTAGGTCATGGTCCATGTACTCAAACACAAGGTAAAAGGCACCTGGGGTAAGAAACAGAGAAATGATTGAAGACAAGAGCAGAGACACCAAAAAGAGGAGGAATGAATATAGATTTGATTGTTGAAATAGTCTTTTCTGTGCACTGTTCCATTGTTTCTTCAACAGCCTCAAGATGTTTTGGGCTTAAAGGTCCTACAAGGTTTTTTCTTCCCCTCAAGGGGTTAAAAAACAACCCCAAAACAACTAAGGAGCCCCTCCAGGCTGCCACTCGAAATTACACATGGACTCAGAATAAATCCCTTTGAAATTCTGGCCACATTTACCCACCTGCTTTGGTTATTTTCTTTCTAGTTTGTTGAGGAGATCACTGCTATGCATGGTTTGAACTCATACCTGTGTTGTTTCCTTCTCTCTGATGGAGGAGAAGCTCCCAAACAAGAGCCTGTGGGATGCCAAAACACTCTCCTTCCACAATGACAGAGGACAGGAGACTTTTCACACTGTTGGTACGTCAAGTGCAGCTAATCAGTGTGAGAAGCGACCCTGTAAAGGCCTTTTCTTGTTTAAGACTGTTCATTTGTGACTCTGCAGAAACGGAATCATCCTTCCAGTGCAACAGGTCACTTTAACTGGAATCTACCCTTCGAGGAAAGGCCAAACCCAGCCACCAAACCTGCTGGAACTGCGTACAAAGGAGGAACAGAGACAGCAAACCCACCCCGGAGCTCAGATTCCGAGTTTTGCTCTAAGCCAACAGGTTGCACCACGTCTGTGGCTGGTGGGAACCACACCTGCAGCAAACAGTACCTTTGTCCTTCTTGAAATCCAGTGCATCTTGTTTGTCCGTGACAATCTCCTTCATGTTGACGACGCTGCGGTGGATGAGCTGCCGCAGGATTTTGATCTCCCGGATGGCCGTGATGGGAAATCCCTCCTTCTCGTTGTCCAGGCGCACCTTCTTCAGGGCCACCAGCTCACCTGCCACAGCAGCCCAGGGTCATGCCCTGCACTCCCCACCAAGAGCTCCCAGGGAAGCCGGAAGGGGCCACGAGCACCAACACCCACCCCCAACAGCAGAGGCAGCTTTAGGTACCACCTCGTTTTAGCTGAGCTGCTCTGTCAGGAGTTACCACACTTGGGCTGATGACACCTGTGCTTTTCCTAAGCTCTTCCAGCAACAAGTCACACGTGGGAACATAAATTTACCTTAGAATTTCACAATCTCTCCTCCCAGCTCTGCTACAATAAAGCCTGACCAAGGCTCATCTGAAAAGCAGGGGTTCCCTTGGCACCTGTGGCTGCCACAACCACCTGACCAGGGGTCAAACCACACACACAAGGCACAGGATGTCCCAAGGGAATGAGCCTGGGCACTAACTCAGGATTTCAGAGCTCCTGTCCTTCCACCCCTTTGGAAACACCTGATGGAAGTGCTTATTCCAGGAGCCATTTCTAGTTCTGCGGGTATTTGTCACCAACCAGCAGCACCGGGACGGGTGTCGAGCACACCCACGGCAACAAGGGCTTGCCAGGGTGGAATTCACCTGGAGCCACTCTCCAGCCTTACCTGTGTCCTTGTCCTTGGCTTTGTAGACCTGCCCGTAGGTCCCCTCTCCGATAATCCCAATGATGTCGAACTTGTCCACACAGCGCTTCCCCCAGTCGCTTTCCGTCTGTCTCCTCTCCCCATAGCGAGGACAACAGATTCTGGAAGAGGGAACAGGGCTGGGAGACCCCCAGAGTCCACCCCAGTGCCCACCCCAGCGCCAGCTGCTCCACTGGCCCCTAAGTCCCAAAAGCAAAGCTCTGCAATGCTCTTTGCACACCCAAGACTCTGGATTTTTGGGAGAGTTCAATGAATTCTGCTGTATAATCCCACCTCCTCCAGGTACAGGCTCTGCTGTGCAGGGATGTTATCCTGGAGAGCATTATTATGCTACAGTAGGACAGAAATTAATGTTTGGGATATTCTGGACATTGTATTTTTATTTAAAACCAGTGTAACGCTCTGTACAAAACACCAAGGGGAGTTTGCTGCCTCAATAACTGCTTAAATTTTGTTATTGGGGAAGTTCTCTATGCCCTGATTGTGGAATTGTGGAATGGTTTGGGCTGGAAGGGACCTTAAATCCCATCCAGTGCCACCCCCTGCCATGGGCAGGACACCTTTCACCAGCCCAGGGTGCTCCAAGCCCCATCCAACCTGGCCTTGGGCACTTCCAGGGATCCAGGGGCAGCCACAGCTTCTCTGGGCACCCTGTGCCAGGCTGGTTCCACCTCCAGCACTTCAATCACAAAATGCGTGAGGAAAACAGGGACATCTCCTGTTTGGAATAACCAACTTCTAAGAGCACCAAGAGCTTTATACAGGGACGCCCATGAGGAGATTTTCTGGGGCTGTGGGCATGGCTAAATCAAACATAAAACAGCTTTTGGGGAGGATGTGGCTGGAGATTGAACATGACCCCTTCTGCACCTTCTACCACTAATTCCCAAACAGGGCAAGTGGCCTTTCGCCGAGGGTCCAAATATGAACCAACCCAGAGGAAATGGTGCTTTATGCAGAAATAGGAAGTCGTTTCCTCCCCATTTCACTTCCCTCAATAAAGAGCTCTCAAACCAGTAAGAAGATGAAGCCAGGCTTACTTTGGTCTCTTTTTGAAGGGTTGCTGAGGTGGTGTGGCTGCCTTTGGTTCCGGGGAGTCGGGAGGAGATGGGTCCCCCCCCGGGAGCTCTGGGGGGAGCGGGAGGTCCGTGAGTAAGTGTCGTGGTCTCTGCTCTCTGTCTTTCTTCACAGGTTTTGGAGGAAGAATCTCTTTTGGACTAAACTCCGAAAAGTTAATACAACACAGAAGTCAGACTTAACAAATGAAAAAGCTGCCGCGGGACAAAAGCTCTGGTTGACAACCAGAAGTGTCAAAAGTAGCACAGCCAAGTAATAAAATCAAACGGCCTTAAATTTTTACACTGCCAACACATCAGGAGAGAGAAGTGTTAGAGTTGAACACATCGTTAAATAAACACACAGGTCTGCACTGGACTTGCTCAGTCTGCACAGATCAGCAGTGATTTGGAGTTTCCTGTAAGACAGCTCAGAACATCAGTCAGAACCCACTTGCTGACCTTTACTTCCCCTATTGACTCCACTTACCATCATGAAATTAAATGCATGGCTTGGTAAGGACCGCTATAAATACAGACCCAGAGCTAAACCTCTCTCCATAAGCAACTCTTAATGTCATGGCAAGGCCTAAAACGTGGCTGGATGCTGCTGAGAAACCAAAAGCTGACTTTTTAAACCCAGTCCCCAATGGCATCAGGAGTTTGGTGCAGACTGGCAAGAGTCACATGAGCAGAACCTACTTTGTCTCTCACACCTCCAGCAAGCAGAATTCCTGAGTCTGAATAGTCAGGAATTCGCCATGCACATCTCTGCTTCACCAGGAAAAGATTCAGAGATCTAAACAACCTTCCCAGGTGTGTTTTTAGGGCAGGAAGCAGGTTTGGTGTTCCGTCAGCACCATCAGCTCTGACACTTCAGCACAAATGAACTGATGGAAGTAGGTCGTTTTCCCAATTATTTCATTAGACTCCCAACCTGCACAACAATCTCTTGTGAAATTGAGGCAAGGAAGGAGGAGGACAAGAAATACCAGAAGTGGGAGAGCTGGACAGGCTGAAAGTCACCTCCCGTTGACTGCAAATTCCTGAGGAGCAGAATAACAGTATTTAAACATCTGCTACACAGAGAATCGTGGAATTGTTTAATTGGAAAAGCCCTCTAAGACAGTCCAACCATTAACACTGTCACATTCACCACCGAACCACACCTCAAAGACTCAGCCTTTCTGCAGACACCCCTCAAAAGCCAATTCTTTCCAAGTCCTTGGTGGGAAGGGCAAAGGTGTGTCCATAAGGTCAACTGCACTGCCCAGCCTTTCAGGAGGGCCCTTTTCCCAAAAATTGCCCTTTTCTTGCCATTATCTGTGCTCAGTTACCTATTTGCACATCAGCACTAGGCCACTAAGTTCAGTTACCCCAGAACACCTGGACAACCCCTGGACAGGCCACCAGGCATCACTCAGGGTGAGGAAACCAAACAGACCCTTCAGAGCTGCCCAAGCAGAGAAAAGACAAAGTGTGAGCAACAAGAGCCTAACAGAGACCTCCTGGAGGCCCTTTCCTCCTCTCCCCTAAACCAGCAGGAATGTCACCCCCCAGAACAGCAGCAATGCCACAGCTGGCTGTCTTTTTAACCAGGTTAATGCTGTGAACACTCAAGCAGATGTTCCCAGGAAGCTACATGAGCTCTGCACCTTCAGAGCACGGCATCAAACTCACACTAAGTCTGTACCACTTCCTCCTGAACAGCTTTTCCTGCTCTCCTGGAGAATCCCCTGGACTTCTGTGAGGTCTAAAAGCATTGCAAAGGTGGTAACTCTGGAGAGGTTAAAGAGACTCTAACTGAATGAGGAGTGTTTTGTCCTTGGACGCTTCCAGACCTGTTTCCAACCCTGTGCTCAGGGTTGGAATGTTCCCCAGGCTCAGCAAGGACAACGAAAGTCCAGCTCAAAGAGTTCTGTCCATAAGTACAAAGGCAGTTGGTTAAGGGGGAGGTTCTGCACAGTCAGGGCCATATGGAACTGCCACCAGACTCAGCAAAACGAGCAGGATTTCCCACCCCTTTATTGGGAAAAAGTCACATAAAGCCATTTACTGAGCTTTGCTCCATCTCCCTTCACCACCCTCAGTCCTGAGGCCAGGGATAACACACAGGCATAAAACACACTTGCACAAAATTAAGCCACACCTGTGTGGTAAAAAGAGAGCTCTGGGTGCAAGGGGCTAAAAAATACAACAGGGATTTGCAGGACAACTTCTGGGTTTGGAAGCGAGGGAACACAGCAGCAGGATTTGCTTTGACTGGCTTTTGCATTGGGAAAATCTGCTCACAGCCCCTGCTCATCACAGAGGCATCTGAACTCAGTACTATTTGTTAAACAACATTACAGAGCCCAGGGAGGGCAGGAACAACACAGGAGCCTCACTTTTAGGTGGGTGGCAGTGAGAACATTTCCCTGACTGGCATCAATACCAGGATAACCCATGAAAATCAAGTCAATAATCAGAACATGGAACATGACAAATTCACCTCACCATAGGGTGATTCTATCAAGTCAGAGCTGGGCTGTACCACATCAGTCACTAAAAACATACTTTTACTGCCCAAAACCCAGTGAGAGTTGGGAAGATACAGAAGTTTTTAGGGAACTACAGGCTAAGCAGGTCAAGGAGGAAAAAAACCCCATATGTATCACTGATGATCTTGAGTTAACAGCACTACAACATACTAACAATGAGAAAAGGAGAGAAAAAAACCAGAGATCCCTCTTTTTTCTTCTCCATCTCCATTCTGGATATTTTGTTCCCTTCCTCCCTTCTCCCCACCAAAAGAAACTCCCACAATAGGGTTTTCCAGGCAAGTCCATCACAGAAGCCATGACCACCCCCAGCCCAGCCAGAGCTCCAGTTACAGGACAGAGCCAAGTCTGTATGTTTGGATCAAAAATTACAGGAAATGAAGCTAAAGTAGGTGCAGTTTCACTCACTTTTAAACTTTTTCAAACACACAATACCTGTCTCTGGAGCAATAGAGGTTTGCATTAATTAAGACCATGCTTAAGTTAAATCAGTGCTGGTTTTACACACGGGCACGGCCTGCATAGTTGGGGAACTGGGAACAGAAAAAGCTCTGGTTTGTGTCCCTGGACTGGAAGTGTTAAGGAATTCTAAATAAGTCTGTACAAGCAGAGGTACAAAATGCCAGATCCGTGTTCCATTCCTGTAACAAACACAAACAGGGAAACCTGTACTAAGCAGCACTAAAGCAGCAGCCAAACCTCTGCTTCCCACAGGGATAAGAGGTCACTGCCTGCGTGGGATCAGCAAACTCTCCACATCAGCCTGCCAGGGCCAGCACCCGGGACAACACAGTTATACACCAGTTGTACTCTGCAGGGGCAGCTCCCAACTGCTACACCACCCTAAAAACCCTCTTCATTTCAAGGCAAAGGGGACGCTCTGGCGTGACCTTACCTATCCAAGTCATCTTCCCCAACTAAAATAGGGGGCAGCGGAAGCGGAGGCAAGGTGGAAGTTTTCAGGTGTGGGATAGCAGCCGTCACAGACACTTGGGTTTTTGGAGCCACCTGGACAGAGGACTGGGAGTTCACCTGAGAGGATAAGGTAGACGTCCTTGGGTGGGAAGAGGATGGCAAAGCCGCTGGGGCTGAAGGAGGGGCCTGGGCAGGAGTCACTGGGGCCGGAGGCAAAGGCGGGACGGCGGGAGACGGAGGCAAAGGCGGCAGCGGCGGAGTCGGCGGCGGAGGGGTGGTCGTGGGCAGAGGTGGAGGGGGGGATTTGATCGAGGGCAGGGGGGGCGGGATCTCCTTCTCCGCTGCGTCCGTCTCCTTTGGAGATACCAGCTCCTCCGCCGCCACCCCGGGCCTCGAGTCCTTTGTTCCCGTGGGTCTGGAATCCCGAGCCGGAGCGGGGGGCCTGCGCTCCGCGTTCTCCTCCGCCTTGGCCCTCGCCGGCTCCAGGGGCCCTTTGGGCTCTGTGTTCGTGTGCGGCAAATTCACCGGCTCCGGCTCCGACGGAGCCTTCTCCGACTTCACAGTTTTGGTGGCCTTTTTAGACTCTGCCCCGGCCTCCTTCAGTTCAGCCAAGCTGTTCTCCTTCCTGGCCAGGAAAACCGGGGAGCCCTTCGCCTCCTTGCCGTCCACCTTGGCCGCAGCCGCTGCCGCGGCCGCCCGCTCCTTCTTCTTCCTGCTGAGCTCTGCTCCCAGGCTGGAGTTCAGCGGGAGCCTCGTCGGGGAGATGCTGGAGTGGCGACTGCGGGACCCAGACCTCTGCTTTTTGCTGTGAGATGAGTGTCTTGAGTATCCAGGACTGCGGCTCCGGGACTTCACGGACTTCCTACGGAGAGAATGAGGCGGGAGAGAGGTGAACCGGAGCTTCTCTCAATCTCTGAGCTACTCACCGGCAACTGAATCCGCTCTGGGTCAGGGCAGAGAGTCCTCCACACCTGTCAGGACAGGCCAAAGCTGCTGGAAGGGGGTTATTGAGTAAATCAGGACCGGTTTTACACCTGGTGCCAGCAGCACCCTCACTGTCACACCGGTAACACAGGACCAAGGGATCAAAGCTGGACAATCCCCAAGGAACAGAGGAGATCCCACAGCCAACAGGAGACTTCAGTGCAGAGGGTGAGCCGGCATTTTAGGGATCTGCCACAGGAATTATATTCAACTTTCAAGGAAACCACAGATAAAACACAACTGCTCTCACAGGAATCCGCCTCAGGAAATCAAACAATTCAAGCTCATTTCCACCCCGGTTCTTCTACTGCCATCAGAACTCGAACTTGCAGAGTGTTATTTGGGAGAAGAAAAGAAAGACAGCAATTTTTTTGAGGTCTTGGTCTTCCCCTACAAGCAATGGGCTCTGAGTCAGGTATTTATGCAGAAATAATCACTGAAAATCTGTGCTGTGAGAGAAGCAAGACAGGGAACCCCTCACACCATCAGGGTGCACAGGGTGAACCTACTCAGGAGAGAGCAGCTCAGGGGAGACTGACGGGCAAACCGGATAAAAACCAAACTGGAAATGGAAATGGGAACTTCCAGAGTCCACATCAAAATTCCTGATAAGCCAGAAGAGCTTCCTTCACTCCAGTGGCAGGCTGAGACAGCAGGTTTAATAGTACACGTGGTGAGCTCTGACGCCAACAGGAAAACCAAACATTCTGAGATCAGACCCTATAAATACTGCAACAGACAAAACACTCCAAGATTTATTACTCAGGACATATTTGGAAAACATGGAATTGTCTCAAAACACAGTCCCTCAGTAGTTATAAAACATACACCTCGTCCCAGGCAGGTTCAAACACAGGTCCTGGATCGCTCGTAACCACACTCAGAACGTAATTAACACCAGGGTCTGAACTGCTGGCAGTGCTACACAAATTGGGATTATCCTGAGACAATAAATATTGGGAAAACAAACTGGAGAACTGAGGTAGCACCAAGTTCCCAGCTCAACACCACAGACACCTCCCACCATGGGCAGATGGGACTGGGGCTCACCAGAAGCCCCTTCCCTCAGGATGGGCTGTTTAGGGTGCTGCAATACTCCATTTCTCGCTCCTTGTTTCCCACCCTCCCTCAGGATTAGCTCCCCAGCAGTTACTCCAATCCATGGAATGGTTTGGGATGGACTTTAGAGCCCATCCAGTCCCACCCCATGCCATGGGCAGGGACACCTTCCACCAGCTCTTAAAATTAACAATAATCACCTACAGTGATCACACAAAGAGCTGTTATTTCCAAACCATTTTCCACGCTGGTGTTTACAGCTGCTTTGCCAGACCTGAAAGAGGCCCCACATCCAGAAGCCTTCCTGCCTTCCCAGCTCCACCACTACAACAAACCTCATCTCCCATCACTGGGCCATCAACAGCCCCAAAAGCACCAACACCCAACACCCCCAGCATCTGCTGAGGGACCTTTTGCTGCTGGGTAGCTCAAAAAAGATGCTATAAGGTACAGAAGATGCACAGGTAGGTATTCCTTTTGGGACAGAACACTTTCCATCCTCTGGAATGATTTTTCTGTGGCCCCACCTGCAGCCACTTATTGGCATTTTTACCCTTTTGACCCCTTAATGTGTGTTAAGAGGACTCCACACCTTATTTGCTTTGCCAAGATTGCCCAGGATGGATGAGGGGCAATTCAGTGTCACATACAGATCTTCTGGATAAAAATGCCCAGGATTAAAAACCACCTTGTTGTCCCTCTAGAACTGGCAAACAGAAATAGCAGATACCAACCACAACAACTGTGAGTTACCACGGAGCTGAGGACGATGCCTCACCTAAAACTCCAAATAAAAAGCATTATGAGATTCAAACTCTCACAACCAGAAGATTGGCATGGCCTTTGGGGAAGAGAATGCTAGAACCTTCCAGACCCCCCATGCTGAGCGTGGCTGTGGTTAACAGGGGATCTGCAATGAGGTGGCAAGGCCCCACACCCTCCCCTATCACCCACCACCACCCTCCCAGGAGCACCTGCAGACAGCAAAATAAACACTCCACCTGCTGCAAACCACGGCAGAAGTTAAGAATGAAGGGGAAAGCAGTGTCTGGGAAGGCTGACTGCTCCAATTTCTCAGGAAACAAGCTCAGTTTGTTGTTTTTTGAATGCCTGATGACCTTCCACCATGGCAAGGGCCTGAGTAACACGGTCACTACTACACCTCACTACTACTCTGAGTACACAGCACATCCCACCTCAGCAAGGAGGACAGCTCTGGAATTCCAGCTCCTTGTTTCAGCTGCAATGACAACAGTTTCTACACAGAATGGCAAAGCACATCTGTTATTTTCCAGGCTGACCAGATCCTCGTTTCCTCCTCCGTGGGAAGCGAGTTGTTTTCCACGGCCACTGGAAATGCAAACACGCTGGATTTTCTCCAATCAGCACATGGATTCAATTCCCTAACATTGTTCTGGACATGGAGATGAAAGAAAACACAGAACACACCAAAAAACCCCCCATATTGTCAGTCAGTGGAAATAACTGAGTGTCCCAGAAAAGCCTGAAGAACGCAAGCCACAGTCAGGTGCTCACGGCCCCAGTGTGCCAGTTAGAGGTTTTCTCTCCCAAAATATTCCTGCCCCTCCACAGGAACCAGGAGAAGGGATCACACAGTCACTGCCTAAAGTCACCTGCCTCCTTTTCCACTCATCTGCAGCACGCCAAGGTGAGGAGGGCTCAGCCCACCCACTCAGCCAGGTGAGCCCCACCTCTGGCTCCTGGGCACACCTGACCATGAGCTGCCCCTCCCCACGCAGGCTGTGAGCTCCACGAAGCCAAACACACACAGGAATCACAACTTACAATCTGCCTGACATAAAGGAAGCACATTAAATTCCCTGCGCCCCTTCACTACGATCACCACAGGCAGCTGTTTTCCAAAGGCACAGTCCATGGGGTTTGAATGTATCACACAGCGAGTTATCTGCCCAGAAAACACAAGAGTGGTGAGTTGAAGTGAAGTCAGAGATTCAGAGAGTTCAGTACACACTGAGTGTAAACAGTGAGTAACCTCTGCAATCTATTTTTGGTTTGGGGTCCAGCATTGAGTCAAAGATGTCCTTAAAACGTGGCTCTCTCAGTTCAGGGAAGCAGCACAAAGCGCTCCAAAGTTGCTCCCAGAAATCAGGAAAATGCAACAGGATTTCTCAACTCAGAAGCAACAAACCATTCACACAGAGGAAGCTCCGGGTTCTCCTGGGAAGCGGAGTGACCTGGGGGAAAACACACGTCCTGGGATACCACTCCAGCTCCCAAGGGTTCTCCCTGCTTCGGGCTGAACAGCCACTTCTCAGCTGCCATAACACACAGTTACACCAGTTTACATCCCACCACTGGATCCTTACTCTTCCAAAGTATTAGGAAATAATGCATAAGAGCAGCAAAAAGGATGGAGGGAAAACCACACACAGAGAAAACAGGGCAGAGCCTGAAAGAGATCTCCACTGTGTAAAATCACAGCGCAAGAGATTTTACATAAGACCTTCCAGGGGGGGTCAAAGCAACACAGGACTCCCAGCAACGACAAAGGCAAGTTCACCATGGAAGGCAGTATTCCTGAAGTTTTAGTAACAAAGACCAAATTCCAAGAGCCCCGTGTGCTTCGGGAAGGGCTGATCCGGAGGACGCAGCACAGCAACCCCTGAGCTGAGTGTTCCTACAGCCATTACATTCCAGGTCACATCTGAATTGCTATGGAGCTCCAGCCAAAGCTCCACAGCATCCATGGTGACAACTGGAAACTCAGGGAACACAAGCCAAAGCTGGGGGGAAAAAAATAAAAAAAGATCAATGTTGGCCATGTAACTGGATGATTAATGAATATCTGAAATAAAACACACAGAGCTACCTCGAGACGATTGTTTCCTTCTGCAGCAAAGTTATGGAGTAAAGAAAACAAGGGAGAAAATTAAAGTTGAACCAAAATCCAGCTGGTTGCTCCTCGCCCTTTCAGAATGCCCAGATCCCAGAAGGGAAGGAAGAAACTGAGAAAAGAAAGTTTAGGCTGAGAGATGGAGCTTGCACGTGGCTGCCTCTAATCCAGGGGAAAAGAAAAGACAAGTCAGTTCAGAAAGAGCAAAATCCACCCAAAAGGAGCCCTCCTGAGCAGCGGGATCAGGTTCCCACACGGAGTAAACAGATAAAGGCTTCCAGAAATAGGTGAAAGCGTTTCCCCCTGGCTGAGCTCCCGCCAGGTAAAGCGCATTAGAGCCGAGGGAGCACAGGGGCCACTCCAGAGGTGGCTGTAACTTAATCCCAGGAGCTCCTCCAGCCTCCCTGCCCACTGCCAACATGGATCCTGCCTCCCGCCGCTCCCCACAGCGGGAACACCACTTCCAAGGCAATTGCCACCACCCCAACCAGAGCAACTCCACACACACCACTCCCTGGCCAAACTCAGCCCCAGTGGAGAGCAAGAGGGTTCATGGAATGGGTTGGGTGGGAAGGGACCTTAAAGCCCATCCAGTGCCACCCCCTGCCACGGGCAGAGACACCTTCCGCTAGCCCAGGTTGCTCCAACCTGGCCTTGGGCACTTCCAGGGATGGGACAGCCACAACAGCTTCTCTGCCCAACCTGTGCCAGGGCCTGCCCACCCTTCCAGGGAAGGATTCCTTCCCAATATCCCGCCTAAACCTTCTTTCTTTCAATACAAACCCACCCCCCGCCCGCCCCGTCCCATCGCTCCATCCTCTTCCAAATACCCTCACCCCTATATTCCCTCTAACTCCCTTCACTGGCAGGGCATTCCCAGTCCCAGCCCAGCCCTTCCCCAGCCCCCGGGCACCCCACGCACCTGGCGATGGGGCTCCTGCTCACGGAGCGCTTGGACGCGAAGGGGCTGCTGGAGCGGCGGCGCCCGTAGGNGCTGGGGCGGCGGCGCCCGTAGGGGCTCGGGGCCCTCCCGCTGTAGGAGCCGCTGCCCCTCTCGTAGCTGGACGAGCGCCTGCGGCCGTAGGGGCTCACGGAGCGCTGCCGCCGGCTGTAGGGGCTGGGCGAGCGGGCGTTCGACTGGTAGCCCAGGGGCTCCTTGTAGGGCGGGCTGAGCGACTGGCGGCGAGAGGAGCCGCCGGGGCTCTTCCTATAGGGCTCGTAGGTGCTGGACGTGTGCGAGCGGGGCGGGCTCAGGTCGTACTCCTGCACGTAGGAGGCTCCCGACGGGCTGTCGTCCAGCTTGGGGCTGTCCGACCACTTCCTGTGCGGGCTCCTGGATTTGCGCTTGGGGCTGTCGACGGTCTTGTAGCTCTTGGGGGCGTCCCTCTTGCGGTGGCTCTTGCCGCGCTCCTTGTGGCTGGACTTGAGCTCCCGCTCCTTCCGGGACTTCTCCTTGTGCGCCTTGGCCGAGCGCGGCTCCTTGGTGCTGCTCTTGGCCGAGGGGGCCTTGGGGTGCTCCTCGCCCTCCAGGAGCCTCTTGGAGGACCCCGAGATCCTCTCCTTGGCGGCCCTGCTGGAAGCCTCCAGGCTCTTCTCCAGCTTCCTGTCCTTCTCCGCCTGCTTGCTCTTCATCAGCTCCCGCAGCCGCTTGTGCTGGTGGTGCCGGTGCTTCTGGGCCCTCTCGCCGCGCTCCCTCCTGTCCTCGTTGTCCCTCCTGTCCGGCCTGAGCGCCACATCGTCCGAGAAGGTGTCCGAGTCCGA